>MU623558.1:0-40195 GCA_025201765.1 Daldinia sp. FL1419 | reverse complement strand
AAATATAAAAAATCAGAAATAAATATTTTATTAATTAAATAATTTAAAATAAAAAACCAATCAATTTTATCTATTTTCTATATTAAATTATTTAAGTTCAAATGTTAGGGGTACGAAATTTGAGGTGTGCGGTTTTTTTGTCCCATAACTGTAATTAAGGTGCCTCCATTAGGGACAGTCCCTATACCCGTTGGAGACGCCGATTGATTGGGGTTTTATGTATAGCAAATGCCTTGTAACTACATACACAATAGTGGGGACTCAACCCCTAATCCCCGCCTATTCCCTGACATAGCGGGTGCTTCATTCAGGGGCTCCAGAACCGTGTACAGCATGCTTCTTGATTCTAGGTAGGTTTAATCAAGGAATTATACCATTATGAGACCAATGGAGCATCAGAAAAGTAACCTGTAATGAAAGTTACAAGGCTGCATGGAACGGCTCTCAATAATGTGCAGCCCCTTAGTACCTGAGTGGAAAAAGGGGTAGGCCGGGAGCCGGAAACGATTCTGCAAGATGCCGACTACTGTGATTCTATTAAGTCACTTAAGGATCTAAATTATAGTGAAGAGATGATCCTAAAGTATTCCATGTTGTTAGATAGTCCTGGGCGACTCGTACGGCTGAGGGCGTAGATACCTATTTGTATGCTCAGCTTTTCTCCGGCAGGATCCTTCTTCACGAGTCCGACGGAGGTAAATACTCCCGGCTTCCAATTAGTCTTGAGACCGGGTAGCAGAGGGAGAGAAATGGATTTTTGTTATTGAAAGAGAAGTATATGGTTGTTAATTTATGTCTGTTTCCCATCCCTCCGTTGGGGGCTTGCGAGTTTGGTGCCCGGTTTCCCCCTCTACGTCTCCTAAGACCTTAATAGACTCACGAAACCAACCTTTGACATCGTCCAAGCTATAAATACGACCTTCTAAAGTGAAGTAGTCCCAGATGGCGTCAAAGCTGCTATCATGGCGCCGCAAATAAAGTTTGAGATGAGCCTTATCCGGCGATACGAAGTCCGTAACTAGGAACCGAGCACCGCTCTCCCAGCCTTTTGGTTTAGATGCAAGATAAACGTCAAGCAGGTTAAGCGAATATAATATATTGTGCCCGACATGATTCTTTTGGGCTGCGGCGGCGATGCACGGGAGGAAGTAGGCCTTTCCTATGACTGGCAGCATATCAGCACTTGCAGGAACATCCTGGGTTATATCAAATACAATGAGCAGGGGACTTTAATGGCCTGCCTCCACGGTTAAATCCTTCTGGCTTGAAATAGGGATATCAGAATGATCTAGAGATTGCTTAAGAGCCCTATACCATGTGTCGTCAAATTCGGGAGCGTGAGAGGTCAGAGAGGTAACTACAGCTTCAGTATTGGAAGAATCCCGAGGTTTATCCCAGTTAACAGGTCTGAGCTGGCCAAAGTCAGCTACAAAACGCACGTCGAGCTTTCGTCGACTCTTCTAGTTCGAAACTGTACCCATGCACTGAACTGTCCCAGGCCTAACTACCAAGCTTTAAGCATTTCTTTTCGCACTCGTCGATACGTTAGCCCTACGCCGTGTTTCATAAAAAAGGATTATTTACGTGAATTTGATATTAATCAATTGTTAACGTGTAGTTAGAAGCAATGCTGGGGAGCCTTACCCTCTTGACCTCCATCTTGCCACTTAGGTATGTTGGTGGATGTCTAATTGCCGGCGCTTTCTCCTTCTCCTGAGAAACTTATAACGTAGAGCTACTTTTGCTAGGGACTTTCAATGTCGAATCCAGCGTACTCTCGGCCGCAGTATGTAGTGAACGAGATAAGTGAGGATGTCACAAGGCGGGCCAAGAAGCGAGAAAACAACTTCGTTGTTCCACAAAGAACTTATCTACAACTATGGCTAAAAGCGACTACATATAAAACAAGTCCTTTGTTCTATATGTAGTACAAGACCCCAGCCAGTTGGTTCTCTTGGCCTGCTCATACCTTTTCCTCGTCTGCGTCAGGGCATCTTACTACTCAATGACGAATGTATCTGACCATCAACCAAGCCCTTACGATGCTAGACCGGACTCACCTAACTTCTAAATGCTACTTTATCCAGTGATTCATCCAGCCCCTGTGAAAATCAAATCGAGATGGCTACCGCAGGAGAGGGCGTGTCAGCTGTAGTAGCATTGTGGGTGCTCACTGGGTTCACTTTTGCCTTCGTGTTACTCCGACTCTACACCCGGATTCTTGTTACCCACTCATACGGCGCTGACGATACTGTCTATATCCTTGCTTTCGTCAGTCCAAAAACCAGAAGAACTTTGCTATGGAATAACGGTCGTGCTGACTCCATGTTATAGATATTCTTCTTATTATCTACCGCCTTTACTACGAAATCGGCTCATCACGGCTTCGGCCAGAATATGAGCGACATAGCAAACCCCGAAGATGCTGTTCAAGCTATTTTATGGGAATTGATCGGCCAGACGTTTTCTTTGATAGGCATGGCTTTAGCAAAATGGTCGCTCGGTCTATTCCTTCTGCGACTTGTAACAAAAGCCTGGCTCAAAATAGTGATATGGGTCGCTATGGGCTGCGTGATGAGCGCATCCGTCTCGGTTTCATTTGTCGGTTGGCTACAGTATGCGCCCTACCCCGTATAACCTTGGTAATCCTTAGTCTTATGTGAGAAATAAAATGATGACCTACTAAGTAATAATTAACCTGCATACAACAGGTGTACGCCATATAAATATCTCTGGGATCGCCGGGTCACGGGTGAATGCCACATAAACGCGGTTCCGGTCTCAACAGTACTGAATAGTTTGTGTTACTTAACTACTAGGCTCCTGGAGGAAAAGTGTTTGCTAATTAATGTAAAGGTGCCACTGTGGTCGTCGATTTCCTGTTTGCCGGTCTTCCTTGGTTGTTCATATGGGAACTTCAAGCCAATAAACAAGAAAGGATTGTAATTCTTAGTACAATGAGCTTAGGCGTTCTGTAAGTTGTTAACCCGGGAGAGGCCCTTGATTGATATTTTGCTTCGCTAATGATGATGATGCGCCTTAAGTGCGGCGGCATGTGGGATCAAGCGAGCAGCAGAGAATGGTGGCTTGTCGGATCCAAATTATCTGGGTACGCTATATCCTAAGTTTACTCAGTCCTCTCATTTAACCTCACTATGCAGAAGCCACCGTGCCCCTGATATTATGGTCGGCGGTCGAACTTGCCGTGACTATGATATGCATAGGCATTGCGGTATGCCGGCCCTTATATAAGGACTTCCTCAGGAATATTATCTCTACTGTATCCGATTATCATTCAAAGAATAACAAGAACGGGTCTAGTAATCTGGGAGAAAACGGCCGGGAAGAATCCGTGGTTAAAGGACCCCAAAACCTATGGCATTCATAAGCCATCTAGACACGTATGTATTGGCGATATCGAAATAGCTCCGGCACAAGGGGAAACCAAGGTTCAATGTTGTGTCAACAAATGGGATAGGCTGCATACTGACAGGAAGAGTGATGAGCAGATTATACTTGCCGATATTCACAGCAAATCTAGCCCTTCTACGTTGGACAGAGACGTTCGGGTTACGGAGGAAATGCGGGTTACAAGATCCGAATAAATGCCCCCTTTATAGATCTGATATCTTAGCATAGGTATAGAATCTCACACAGATGGCTAATGCTGCAACTGTGCCGGTCTTTGGAAACGAAGTCATTGCCGAAAGAGTCGATTGATGTTCTGACATGAATTAACTTCAAGATGATCTAGGGTGGACAGTATGAATAGGTACCCAGTCTTTGAGCTTATTCAAAGTGGAATTAAACTATAACGCGTCAACTATGATAATTTGCCATAGAATCATGTTGAATACGTATTCTCGGGGGCGGAGGATTCAGATAGTTCTGTAAAACGGTCGCCCGTCAATTGCACAAATCCAGAAGGTTAGGTGCTTACGATACCTGCGGTCAGTACTACGTGACGGCCCTCGCGTCAAGGAGGATCATCACGGTCGCGCATCGCCGAACAGGGATCAGTTTGGGGCGGTGATAGTCATGCCTTCGGAGAAAATAAGAATATCATAGTCCAACCGCGTTCGGTGGGCTTCCTAACTGGTAGTTGGGGCAACTAGGAACTCCGATTCCACCTATAAAATTCGGTAGGTAGGGTAGCATGGCAGAAAAAAATGGGTAGCGGAAATGTAAACATACTATATTATAGACTTGTGGTCTTTTGTCTTCCGCCTCTAGTACCGAGCCAAGGGGTAGGAAGACCCCCTTTTCCTAAGATATAAAGGTACTTACGAGGGGGGGTCGAAGGGCCACGAAGAGACGGAGTCCCGATGTAGGACCCTGAAGGGAATAAGTAACCCTTGCTCCAGTGACTCTACTCATATATCTCCCATGCTATTTAGTATTCCATAAACGCCACTACAAGTATTCCAGCCCATTTCCTCGTTCTCGTAAAAATCAATTTGCCCTGGCAGCTTTTCTCTTCCTATATCTGCCAATGTGACTTCTTCCAATTGACCAAGCTATCTCCAGGCTTGGTGATACCGGTGCTGAATCGGTCACTTCCGAATCCGAACATCTCCGGCTTAGTGATGCGCTCCTAGCCGCGCTCCGGAGGATCCAATCACCTTGGGATATTGCATGCACACATGGTTGGATAAATACTAGGACAAACGCTGCCATCAAACTCTGATTGACGTTGGGGTCTTTACCAAGTGGGCGGAGCAAGGAAGCGAGCCTTTGAGGATAGACGAGTTCGCGGAGCTAACAGGTGCAGATGCCGTACTATCGAGTAGGTCTAGCATCTAATTAACCAGCAATTGTTGATACCATATGTTGATGATTGATAGGCCGCCTTCTTAGGCATATCGCCGCGCGATATCTGATTTCCATAGCTGGTGATGAAGTATATACCTCCACACCCTGAGAATCGAGCCTAGGTACAGATCCTGCGATTGCGTCGATCTACAGAACGTTCTATCACGAGATACAAGTCCCGCCAGCTATTTCACTGCCTTCTTTCTTGAAAGAAACAGGATTCAAGAATCTCACCGACTTACGAGATAGCAATTTCCAACGTGTCCATGGAAAAGGCTCCGCTTACTTCGGATTCGTAATATCTTCCCCCCTTCGGAACAAAGGGCTCGCAGATGCAATAGACTGCCATGCGCGAGGCAACCTTTTGCTGTGGCCTGAGGTATACGATACTAACCAGATTATTGTGGGCGCCGAGCTAGACCGACCGCTCGTCGTGGATGTCGGCGGTAGCGGGGGCCATGATATCGAGAAGTTCCACCAAAAGCATCCTGGTATTACCAAAGGCAGTCTGGTTCTACAGGACCTACCAGAGGTATTAAAGGGCTCGCTAGCTGACCCTACTATTTCCGTGTGTCCGCGCGACTTCTTCACTCCTCAGCCTGTTAAAGGTGCTCGATCGTATTACTTCCACCTGGTGCTCCATGGTTGGCCAGATGACAAGGCAGTTGAGATCTGGAGAAACACAGCCAGTGCAATGGAACCAGGATATTCCAAGATCCTGCTTTACGAGGATGCTGTCAGCACGCAAGACCCGTCCATACAAGCCACTGTAGCTGATATGACAATGATGACATGCTTTTCATCTGCCGAAATAACCGAAAAAGACCGGCGTAAGCTGATCGATAGCGTCGAGGGACTTGAGAGTGTTAAAATTTGGCACAAACCCCATACTCTTGGGGTTATCGTTGAGGTTGGACGAGTCTAGTAAGGTGGGAGTAAGGGAATAGTCTGCGGGGGTAGTGGCTGCTGACGGGAGGTAGAAGGATTGGAATTGATGTAGCTTGTCATACGTCCTCAATAGCAAACTGGGAACATGCCGTCATCGCCTTCCCCTATCTTCTATTTTCTATACATTTACCTGTACCTTGATCATTACTCGTACTCTGTGATACAGTAAGATACGGATCGAAATAACTACAAATATCTGAACATTGTAAAGTCATTGTTAGTATTAGATCTACTCTAAGGTCACATAGTGAGACGCCGCCGACACCAGAACGAGGCATTGATGGTACGGTGCGCAAGTTATTCTGAATATTGAATGAAAATAAAGCTGCCGCCGAATCAATTGGCATATCACTTGTAGCTCCCACAACTGCAATGAGTGCTACGAGCTCCAATGCGGCGCGGCTCAACGTGATCATCGTTGGCGCGGGTCTTTGCGGTCTCTCTGCGGCCATATCCATCGCGCTAGCTGGCCATCAAGTGTCCATTTTCGAAGCACACCCGGGAGCTCATGAATTCGGTGCTGGTCTCCAGACCTCGCCTAATGGAACACGCATTTATACGGAGTGGGGTCTCTCGGACTCCATAAGATCTATCGCGACGATGCCAGAAATATACCAGATACGGCGATTCGACGGTGCTATACTTGCTCAGAGACAAGATTACGACGCCGAAGTTCCCCGCCGCTACGGGTATCCGCTTTGGCTGATGCACCGTGTTGATCTTCAAGCTGTGCTGCTCCGTAGGGCGACCGAGCTCGGCGTTGAGATATTTTACTCTAGCAATGTGGTCGATGTTAACTGTGGTGAACCGTATATCCAACTTGAAGACGGAAGTAGGCGGCGTGGAGACTTCGTTGTCGTTGCAGACGGAGTCTGGTCGAAACTAAGATCGGTAGTACTAGGCCAACAAATAGACGCAGAGCCTACTGGAGACATTGCCTATCGTATTACCATTGATCGTCCCCAAGTAGAAGACGAAGAGGTATTAGCATGGATGAAACAGTCTCGAGTTCAAATTTGGGTCGGGCGAGAAGCCCATGCTGTCGCATATTCCGTCCGGGGTAGCACGCAGATGAATCTTGTACTTCTGGCTACTCAAGACCTCCCAGGAGATGGGGGACGAGTCAGGGGAAATGTCGAAGAGCCGAGACAGAGATTCGAAGGATGGGATCCATTGTGAGTCCTTATTCTTATATTTTATCTTCCTTCAGTCTTTCCGGAGTTTGCGACAGGAGACTCTTAGCTTAACTAACAGCTCTTTAGATTAACGAAATTACTTAGCTATGTAGAGAAGGTAGATAAGTGGCGACTTATGAGTGGTGAGTAGAGCTATCCTACTCAACGCTATCAATCTTTAAATGATGCCTGGGCGCATAGGGCTAATAAAGAGGTGGTTCACTAAATTGTAGTTCCGGCCCTACCTACCTGGCGATCGAAGAACGGGACGGTCGTACTAAGTGGTGACTGTTGCCACGCCATTCTCCCATACATGGCGCAGGGTCTCAACATGGCTCTCGAGGATGCTGCTACGCTAGGAACACTTATGCGCTACGTGAAAACCCGCAACCAGCTTTCTAAAGCTACCTCCCTATACGAGAAAATTAGGATAGCTCGTACAAGCCAGCTCCTGGCAGAAACAAGGGCAATTCGCAATGAATTCCACCTGCAACCCGGGGTCGCTCGGGAAAAGCGCGATGCTCATCTCATGGAAAGCTTTGAAGAGAGTGACTGGTATGCAGCCATTCATCGCAAAAGATTCTGCGCGTATAACCACAACTGTGAATAAATTGTTGACGTTTGTTACAGGGCATATCCCAAGTCGCAGTCGTGGGTTTGGCCTTATGACGCCTTCGATGAAGCCGAAAAAGCCTACCGATGTGATCCTTATTAGCAGGTAATTAAGGTACCTGGGTACTTGGACTTGGAATAGGGGTTAAATAGGGGCTTGATAAGGGGCGAATCTATATAGATGCCGAATGCGATGAAGAAGCAATTCAGTGTTGATAATAGTAGCCAAACGCCTATAACATCACATTTAACTCAGCACCGATTCCTGATAACCCGTTCTACTAATTGTATGCCCGTTTATCAATACTCAGTATGTCGCGATAGTTGAACTTTCTCAAAGAGTCCAAGTTGTTAGTCGACGATTCTCCCAGGATCCTGCAGTGCCAAGCCTGTACCCCTAAGGCGCATCACCGGATTTCTAGAAAAGGCCGTCGATCTTAACTCCCGAGATCCGGTAGAGGTCAATCAATCTCGCCTTGGCAAAGTCTTAACCTTCCTATCTGAGGGCCGTTGTGCCGACTAGTTGCTTCCGCCGTTGAGACCTGAGCAGCGCCGTCGCGTGGGTCCCCCGAGAGAAGAAGACTGTTGTTGGCTGCTTTGTCGTTCGTACATAGCCACCTCCTACTTATCATCTCCAAACCCACTGCCACCGCACGACCCTGTAATCAAGCATACCAAATGTGTAGATTGGCCACGCGGGGAGTCGCGTTTTGCTCTTTACGCCAAGTACGTAGTGTTCATTAATACTACGTGGGGATATCGCAATTAGATTGCCACGTGCTATTCGCCCAATAGTCGCTGGCGGTTGGTGATGTGACTCCGGGATGTGATGATCCGCTGGGGTCAGATCATTGAACACGCATCTCCTGGTGTAATAGAGCCCGGGCATCTGTGATAATAACAAACCTTATTTCCTAACCTGTTGCCTAGTCTGAAGGTGTTTCCCGAAGACGGTGTGAATCGTCGTGAGACTAATCAAGATTTGTAAGGATACAGGGAAGCTATGAGCTTCCAAGATAAATTAGCCGCAGACTTCAGCGAGTCCAACAAGCCAAATCAAGCCAGATATGTGCATATATTTGACCTGATTAAATCAAATCAAATAATTCGTAAATTCAGGCTTACCTGGTAAAATTTTGGATTTGACCTGAGGCACCCAGGTGGCGATACCGGCTAAATCTCGGGTAAAGAATTTCCTAAATTTTGATTGGTCAGCCGGGGGGGGGGTTAGCATACATACCTATCCAGCCCCACCTCCTCCACCTATTCAACCTCTCCTTCTACACCTTTTTGACCAAAACACCAAAAACTGCATCGTGGCCCTGAAAACACGATTATCGCCAGCCTCAACAGGCTCTTGGATACGTACCCGAGGTACGTACCAGCGAACGTGCCACCAATAGGCCCCAACCCATTTTTACATTTTATATAAGTGGCTATCCCCCGTTTCTCCATAACCCCAAACCTCTTTCCTCTTACAGCTTTTTTTTTGGAAGCATACCAAAACACCAAAAAATAATCGTGGTTCCTTGAATCGCTCTATTTAGCACCTTCACTCCAAGCAACACCCTGAGGCAGCACTCTCCAGAGTGCTTTTTTTTTTTTGCCAGCCTCGCTCAACACCAAAACAAAATATCGTGATTACGCGTTTATTACAATAAATAAAATTTAAAACTTAATAAAAAATTTTGAAGCTTTGTATGATCTAGAATTGTATGACAAGTACTTGAATCTCACTGTTTTATACTATTGCCAATCGTTCGAATAAGGGTTCGAATAGGTCGTTTCATATGTTATTTCAGCTGGTGGCTAAATATATTATACCAATCATATCCTTTAAATTTCTTTATAAGTGGGTATGTACGGGCCGAATTTATTTGGCTTCTTATCAAATAAAAATATTTTTGAATTGACTCGGTCAAATACGCCAAAATTACGATCTACCCAAGCCAAGTCAAATCAAGCTCAAGTCAAGTCAAGCTCTTATTTGACTTGTTGGACTCGCTGGCAGACTTCGTATTCGCGGTCTTGGATAGGTATATAAGGAAGTGCCTTCCAGTCACCAGCTTTTCGATGCCAAGGACGCATGCCCAGTCGGATCTTCGTCGTCTTAAATTTAATTCTACGAGTATTTCACCTTCACCTTACTACATGCTAACAGGCCGTTAAGAAAATACTCAATTCGAAAATGGTCCGCTCGGTATTCGTCGCGGTTCTGGCCGCTGCATCAGCCGCCCTCACGGCTAGCCAAGAAACCAACGAGCCGCTATTCACGATCCAACTAGAACCTGGAGTGACACGGCAGGTGACGGACGCAGAGAAGTTCACCCTCAAATTTGTAAGCAGCAATCGCATTACTCGACATCTAGACTCGGCTTGCTAACTACCCCCTAGAAGGAAGGGAAGTCGTTCATCGACATCACCGACCGCAAGAATTTCAAACAATCAGCATCAACCGAAGAATCCGTCAAGGCTGCAGCTGTATCGTACCCCTATTCTCTCAACCAAAGCGACGCTGTGCACGGTCTCATTACCAAGCTTAGCAAGGACAACATGCAAGACAAGTTGACGACTTTATCCGAGTTCCACTCCCGATTCTACAACACGACTTGGGCCAAGGACGCTTCGGACTGGTTCCTCTCGGAAGTCCAGGGGGTCATCTCGGAGAGCGGGGCCAAAGGCGCGACGGTGAAGCCATTTGAACATAAATGGGCACAAAACAGCATCATTGCTACTATCCCGGGGAAATCCACCGACAAGATTGTTGTTGGCGCGCATATAGACTCGATTAACCAGGAGGGCTGGGATGCTCGGTCACCCGGTGCTGGTAAGTTGCCTTGTCTTTTCCCCTAATGGGCCTGATAGAGCTAATCAAATACAAACCCAGATGACGACGGATCTGGTTGTGTGACGAACCTAGAAGCTATGAAGGCTCTCCTCAGCGACCCTACCATCGCAGCCGGCGAAGCTAACAACACGATCGAATTCCACTGGTACTCTGGTGAGGAGCTTGGCCTTCTTGGTAGTGGTGAAATCTTTGACTCGTACGCTGCCGATAAGGTTGTTGTCAAGGCCATGCTTCAGCAGGATATGACCGGATGGGGAGACAATCCCAGTAAGAACCGCCCTAGAGCTTCTATAATCCCTTTCCCGGATATTGCGGCCGATTACCAACCCCAAGTGTGTTCAGGGGCAATAGGAAGAAACTAGTTATATGCTAACCCAAGATTTGCAGTGGGCGTCATCACCGACTACGTTGACCAAGACCTGACGGCCTTCATCCGGCTAGTCGCTGAAGTAAGTATATTCTCCCATTGTCCCTTTCTGTTCGCCTATCCGCCCGTACTTAACATTACCCAGTACACCGACATCGGCTACGTAGACACGCACTGCGGCTACGCCTGCTCGGACCACGGATCTGCCACCGCCGCCGGCTACCCAGCCGCCTTCGTCATCGAATCCGACAGGAAAATTTCCAATAACAACATCCACAGCGCGAAAGACACTCTTGACACCATCAACTACGATCATATGCTCGAGCACGCCAAGCTCGTCCTCGGTTACGCGTATGAGCTCGCTTTCGCCCCGATATCCTAGATCCGCAGCTATCATCGGGACACTTGCTTCCAGCGGCTTAATCTACCGTGTACATAAAGTTAGTCGATATATACCTACTTTGAATGATGTGGATAGCTATGAGCTTGATCCCCTCGATTAAGAGGATTATAGAACCAATCTACGTAGAGACCTGCTATTCTCCAACTGATATACGAAGGACCACTTGCATCTACGTTTTGCAATTCCATTACTGGGTGGCCAAACCATATATGTGGAATAGATAATCTGAGAAACCATTAGTGTGAATATTAGGAGATTTCCATAAGAACTATGCTATGTGGTACACCGGGCATAAAGCCATCCGCCGGATGGGTATCATTCCGCATGAAAAGACCGAAAACCTGTCGTAACGATCATACCCAGGCCATGGTGGTATTTGCAAGTGAGAGAGCTATGTGCAATGAGAACTAGAAGCCGAAGCTGCAACATTATGTGTTATATGTCTTGGCTAGTCCATGTCATTCATCAATCATGATACTCAAATCCTCCGTCCGAAAAGCCACCACAACCAAGACTCAGAACGCCTTACGACCTGCACCCCTTAATAAAAATTCCTAGGTGGCGACTCAATAGTAACATGAAAATGACATGCACCAGTGTCATGTTAAGGATGAGAATGGAAACATTCAAATGACTTAAGAAATGATTAGTAGGGGGCCCTTTAATCTCCTTTTAGATTTTAACGTACCAGTCGTGAATTAATTAAGATGTTTCCCATCCCGTATGAACACGTAATCCCCATAAGTTACGATAGAGCACTAACGTTTCTATGGTCTAATACCCAAGGCGTTGGAGGGCGATTGCGTCTCTAACTTGCCTCGCCATATTAGTCATCGCAGAGAGTCGTGCTAGGATAGGATCAGATGGAGATCGGCTGCTGATCTGGATGTAGAGCTTGTCGAATCGGTCGAGATAGGAACGCATGAGGTTCGGGACCACATCGCGAACCTGATGGTCCTGTAGTGAATCCTGTTTAGAGTTGTCATTTTTGAAAGAAGTTTGGTCACTAACAATGTGTGGGAGGGATGCATGTAGTATGCGAATAACAGCTTCGACCCAGTTGATTTTTTCCCGAAGAAGGGGACCTTCGAGTTGTTCAGCAATGACGGATGCGACGGAGAGTGAAACCAGAGCTGGTAACTCTCGGAGGAACACGGGGTCCAACTTGACGAGGTACTCGTTGAATACTTCCTGATGACGGCCTTGTTGAATCCATCGGACCAATCCAGTCTCGTATTCACCTCGCTCCATAAGCGCCGCGACGTTGGCAATCATATGCTGAAGCTCAGGGTCCCTAGCATTCGATGGTTCCCTGACGCTAGAGTTGTTTGACGCGAATGGTACCATGGGAAGCGAAGTATTTGCAGCCGGACTTCCGTGCATGTATGTCTGCGACTGTAGAGGCTGGGTGTAGTGAGCCTGGGGTGGTTGGTATTGCGTACCAGAACTAAGCTCACGAGAGTTCTGCTGTTGCATTTTTAGAAGACTATCTTGAAACTGCGCCTGTGTAGCGGCCATGGCGGTGACTGTGTCAGAGAGGCTAGACACTAGTGCTGTGAGTTGGTCAATCTTGTTGCTATCCGCAATGTGTCGTTGTTCAAGTTCTGCGATCTGTTCACCGGTTCGCTCTTGTATCTCTTGCACGATCGAACGAGAGGCCGTAACCGCCGTGTCGTTGATGAGAGGAGTGAGAGTGGCCACGAATGATTGGCGGAAGTTCTCCAGATCAACCGCTACACCGCTGGCGACCTTATCAGAAATAGATTTAGATAGCTCGGGCTTTTGTAGCGCCTGGTTAACGGCGTTCGGGAGAAGCTTTTGCATCTGGTTTTGAATCGAATGCGAAACCCGACCGATCATCTTACCATCAATCTGGTCCGAAATTGTTTTTGTAATTAGAGTGCTAAGAACAGGGACCACATCCGTCTCAAATTGGTCACTAATAGTTTTAGTAAGCACAGCCTGAACATTTGCGTTTAATACATTAGACACTTTCTCGAGTAGGAGGTGTTGATTCTTGGCAAATCTGTCGTCGCGGATGCGGAATTCGTTGTCGACATTTTCCCGATGCTCCTTAAATTCGCTGTTGATAACCCCAGTTAGCTTATCACCAAGGCCAGATACTATCTGTTTGACTGTCGACTGAATCGCTTCCTGCGATATGAGAGGCTGCGGTGAAGACACGGAAGACTTCTCTGAGTGTTTTGAGGGAGTCGAATCACCTCGTGACTGCGAACCGCCGTTTGTTTGTATACTTTCTGCAGCTAGCTTTTCGGCTACCGCATTCTTGTCTCTCTTCTTCCGAGCTTTCTTCTCGGTCTTTTCTAGTTGACTGGCTGGCGTAACCGGAGCTACTGTCTCCTTCCGTTCGGCTTGTCCGGAAAGAGGTTGGCTATCGCCGCTTCTTTGGGACAGCTCTTGAGTAGAGGAAGCTGCTGAAAGTTGTGGTGGGGGAGTCTCCTTTAGGGGACGGATTCGGAGGGGAAGGTTATGATCCTCCGTAGTCTGGGGTTCAGAGACTAAAGCGCTGGGTAACTCTTTCAGCTTTGTAATCTTGACCAGGCCGGCTTCGGCGGCATCGACTCCATCGATAACCTTATTATCTTTTGACCAACCGAGCTCACTCTGCTTCACAACAACTCCAGTGACACCCTTTGAATGCATCGCATATAACTCAAATAGGGTTTGCTCATCGTTATCGGAAGAAGTAGCAGGGGTAGTTAATATGTCGAGGCTGCGCAGTACGCCCTTATTGGCAAATGAATATTCGCGTATACCACTAATAACGGCGGTTGAATCAGGCTCTGGAATCGATGGATCCTTAGCCACCAATTTCTGGATGTAGTCAACTTGAGACAGACCCTTAATCGTGTATTTCGGTGCTGACAAGTGAAGGAAATAGATCGAATTACGTGTCGGATGACCAACTACAATCATACCAGAAGGAGGGTGATACATCACACTGCATACTGGATCCGACTCCTTGGCATGTGGTAGATTGAATTCCTGCACGGGCTTACCCAGGGCAAGATCCCACAGTTGAAGTGTATGGTTTTGCTTCATGCCTACGATCATGTATCGTAGGGCCCAGCCCTTCTGGTAAGGCCGTTGCTTATCCAGCAATAACACAGAGGTTGGCCACGCTTTCTCGCCTTCGGGAGTGGTGTTAAGGGTCATAAGCGGCTCCTTAACCTCAAGGGAATTATGGGCAGGCATGGGAGACCAGGGGTCAGAATTCTCATCAGCCGCTGTTAGATCTCGCACATCCCAAAATTTGACACGGCCGGACTTGTCAAGGGATACAATAGTAGTGTCATCTTGACTGAATGTGAAGTCCTTGCCCGCCTTACCCGTGCTGATTCTGAGGGAACACTCTCTGTAAAGCCTTTCGGTATCAACAACACGATCATGTCCAGGCTTGAAAATACCGTTCGCGATGATATACGATGGCCAAATGACGTTGATCGTCTTCCCACGGCCGACGGCGAAGAACTCTGGGTGAGTAGACGAGGTCCTAGCCCTAGTCTTCAAAACACCGCCATTGTCACCACCTCCCTCTTGAGGGATAACAAGAGGGGGAAGAATAAATCCGTATTGTTCCGGATGAGGATCCTCTAAATGGTCCTTTTCGCCATTTCTGATCTGAATGTAGTACACAGTTCCACTGATGCCGGTACCGATAATAGACTCCTTTGGCGTAGAGTGGAGATCGGATGGAGTAGAAGACATAGCTACATTAAAGATTCGGTCTTTGGTGTCAGTGAACAGTTTGGCGTCCTTACCGTCGTCCTGTCGTATGACACGAAGTCCACCAGCCTTAGACATGCCGTAAACCATATATGATTCGGTGGCAGTGACAAGATTTCGATCGATCTGGTCAAATTCCTTCTTCAGGCGTGCGATGTCGAGAATAACCTCATCACGGAATTGGGGACGGGATTCTTCAGTTTCCTGCATCGTGATGGAAATCCACGGCTTCATGGGGAAATTGTAGACCTTTACGGGATTCGGGGTCTCTTCAATCACGACAATCTCATCAGCTTCAGCGCTTTCCCAGCTGTCCGCAACCGGACCATGGGCAGCATCGTCAACAATATCGCGAATCGCTTGCGCCACTCTTGGGGGGTAGGCGTCCTCAAGAACGTGGGAATTTTCTTCCTTATCAAGTTCCTTCTGGATATCCTTGGCTGCTGCTTCGGCCAGTTCCTGAAATTCAGCATCAGTTTTCGCCCTCATCATATGTTGAAGTTCGGCGGCAATCTTAGCTTGTACCTCTTCGGTTTCAGCTCTCTCTATTGCTTCTTGAGCTTCCTTATCTACCTGTCCGGCAAGGCCGGTGATAGCCTCCGATACAGTCTCCGTATTTTTCTCTTCGCTAGGCGAGAAGCCAGCGAAGCCCGCGACATTAGGGGAGATAGCCTCCTGCTCGGTGATAGAATGCGGAGAAGCGTCAAGCTTTCGCCTAACACGTTCTGGGCTTGTGATTGGGCTTCGTTGGCTACCAAGTCGTTTATGATCTTGAACAGCCCCAGAGGAAGAAGCAATACTAGGGGTCTTCTTCGCGACTTTGAAAGCGGCTGGCGCGGGAGGCTCGGCAGGCATCTGACCAGCGTTAATCGGCGTATTGGGCGTCGAAGATTTAGATGCACTATGCTGGTGAGAAAGTGCACCGACACCCTCAAACGAATTATAGTCGAATCTAGAAGACTTGCGACTGCCGTCATGTTGAGATAGCTGAGAAAACTGAGATGCTGGGGAATGATATTCAAACTTCGTCGTAGGAGACTCAGCATGCTCCTTTGATCCAAATCTGAAAGGCATTGGCGTTGTGTCATGCGAGCCAGCATCAGAGTGTCCCTGCTTAATAGGTGTATACTCCTTAAGGTGGTCGACAGAAGAACCGTTCGCTGACTGAGGAGTCAGCGTTGGAGGTTGGGACGATTCGTTGGCGGATGGTGGTTGATCATTTTGCGCAGGCTTTGGCCGATGTAGCAAATTGAGGAGGTACGCTTGAGTATCTATCGAAGGTGGACCTGCATTCCAAGTTTGCTGAGAGGCAGGCTGGGGTTGAGGATCTGCTCGCGAAGCCTCATTCTGCAAGTTGCCCTTCATAAGAGTAGCCAGAAGACCCTGAGGATCAGCAGGCATCGGTACTGGGGCGTGAATAGGTGGTGGGTTATTCGAATGAGTTAAACCAGAGGCCACCTCGAACGAGGGTGCTTGCGCTTGCGGTTGGCCAGGCGGCGAAGTTTGCGACACCGGCTGAGCATTCTGTCCACTAAACTTGAGGAGATTCAAAAGGTGTGAGCTCTGGTCAACTTTGCTAGGAGCGCTGGAAGGCATAGTGCCAATTGGGCCCAGACCTAATGGCCCGGTAGGATGGTGCGAATGTCCAAAGTTGCTCGAGTTGCTGGGGGGCGTCGGGGCAGGCGGAGGAAATTCATCCAAACCCGTCAGAGGAGATTCCGTAGCAGAATGACTATGACTGTAATAATCCTGAGAATCTATGCCTTGGTTGTACGACGAGAATCGGGAGAGCAACTCATTAGCTGCATTCGAAGATTCGTCGCCTTTTTGCGCATTACGTTGAGCTTGCAATCGAAGAAGCATCGCATGCAAACCGTTTGCATCATTACCACCCGACGGGTTATAACCCGCCATGATGCGCGAAGGTCGTGAAGATGTGGAGCTTCTTTAGCGCTATGAGGTATGAGGTATGTGCGTATTTTTTCCACGTGGGATTTGTCTTTTGATGAAAGAAAATGCCTAAAACGCAGCAGTTTATTGAAACCTCGTCGCGTTTCTGATCAGTGCGATAGAAATAGACGTGGAAATTGGTAATAACGTTTGGCGTTACTCGATGCGAAGGATGGAAGAAGGGGGAAAAAAAAAAAAGTTCAGAGATCTTCCAATCCGATACGTATCAAGCTCTTTACCAGCCTCGCCGAAAAAAAGAAAAAAAAATGGTAAGCTACCCAGCTTGAACTCCTATCGGCAATCCGGCGACAGGGGCGATAAGAAGGTAAATAGAAAAACCAAAGGTGAAAAATGCGAATTATTGGATGTGGGAACCTACCCCAGCTACCGTAAAGACAGCGGAAGCAGTTCGATAATGTACGTCGAGAGACGAGAACCGTGGATTTTTTTTGTGGGTGAGAAGAGGAGATAGTCTTGAAATCTCGTTCAACTTTTGGAAGGAATGAACGTTGAACGGATATGTGATGGGCTGGAAGGGTTGAATTGAGTTGGGCGGCGATGCAGCTGTGCGCTAACTGGGAGACTGGGAAAGCACACCCCTCCAATAGGTACCTAGGTAACTATGTATGTACCTATCAAATAGAGATACTACAGTTCAAGTCAAAATAGGGTCTGCGCGTTCCTAAGTTGCAGTGGACAGGTGCAGGTAAGGTACATTTGACACACGTACCTGTGTACTTAATTGCTTAATCGTGTGTACACGGATTTCGGGTGACGAAATGATACCCTACGTGCGTGCGACCGTTTAGGTACTATATGCTGAATTTAGGGCAAGTACACACATAATTTCCAAGCAGCCAGCCAGCTAAATCAACCACGCTAGGGAGGTGGGCATAATACCTGTATTTCTTGAATGTTTTCGTACTGCCTTAAGTACATGGTTCCATGTTGCCCCAGCTGCATTCAAACTACATATATGTACGACAAATATGTACATATGTACATTCTAATGGATCCATACCTACCTACCTACCTATGGACCTAGACATCTTAGGTTAGGCAAGTGTTTATGTAATCTTAGATTGATGTCAGCATTTTTAGATAGTTATAATTATAGTTATTAGAATTTCAACTTTCAAGTCTCGCCTGCAGCCCGTCGCATCATGATAATTATCTAAAACAACGACCTACCTTTGCGGAAACGCTATACATTACCTTGATGACCCTATTTTAGTCTTCTACTCTCGTTACTAGCAATATATTTTGTATCTAAACTGTTCGTTATTACCTCCATCAAGGTCCCCTTTCTTCTTCCAGTGTCTCTCAGGTGTTTGTCTGCGCCAAACAAACGGCATCTCAGCCAAACGTCTCACCCGCAAGTTTCCTTTAGCAAACGCTTTCCGATACAACGCAATGTTCTGTCTTCGAAGGTATTGTATTAAATGTCTAGTTTCTCCCTCGGAATGCTTTGCTTCCACCTCTCAGCTAACATCCACTCTTACCATATAGTTGGCTTCCCCTCCTATTTATTCCGACAAATGCCTCTCCCGCGTTCATTTTCCTCTTCTTCGTCTGCACCTACTTCCTGAATCGGCCCTGCGTCTATTGCTCCGTCCTCCTTCTCATACTCTTCGTGACCTCGTGCTATTGGTCGGACCGGTGCTTCTTCGATTTCAGCAGCAATTGGTTCACCCCGCGGCCGTCGACCGCATCATGCCCAGTCAACGGAACGATGATATCTGAACCCGTAGTTGAAAGCTTTAACGCCACCGCTGTTGAAATGCTCAATACCACAGCTAGCGCATTAGCAAGTGCTGCGGCTGAAGAATTAGCGAAGAAGAAAGAAGAGTGGACGGGACTTGGCATAGAATGGCTGCGAAGCCTGTTGGGACGCCGCGAATGGAGGGTCGAATGCATGGACTTGTATATTCGACTATGATCGCATATTCTACGTCAACCGTGATATGGTATGTGATGTCGGATATGGCCTTAAAACTCCCAAGTCTTGGAGTTGTACAAACATTGCGAAGTATAGATATGAAAGTATAAATGCATGACACTGGCGTTAGTTGGACTGCGAATAAGGCCTCATTTCTTGGACACCCACCTCATAACAGTCAGGCCAACATGCATTTCCGAGAGCCTAGGGGTTAGCATTCATGTAGGCGTAAAGGAAGGACTCGCCAGCCGAAATTTCGTACGAATATATATATATATATACATGCATACATGTACGATACTAATATAAAGAATATATTGACACTCACATATCAAGCTACATTAGCTACCTACCTAGGTAAGCAGGGAGGTAGGCATCTAGTGCTTAAGTTTATATTTGTAAACTTACTTAAGGCACCTACCAAGGTCTTGCTCTAAATGTGAGTCTTATATCTTTTAATAAAATAACAATTAGTTATGGTGAGAAGGGGACTAGATATTACTATGTCTTGCTATCATTAGTCTTTCAGGACGGTACACTAGGATTTATTTCGCTATCAACGAACATTTAAAGCTTAGGTAGTTATTCAAACTAGTAACTTGCCAGCGTCGTATTTTCTCATGTCGTTCACTTGGCCTTCGTCAAATTCATAGCCTTAACCCACGGCTTCCAGTAATTCTCAACTGTATCAGGGTCCTTCCAAGCGGACCAGTCCGCATTCGTCAAGCCCCAAGTATCAACGAAGCTCTGGATGCCAGACCGGATGCGATAGCTGCCCGCCAAGCTCCACATCATCCAGCCGACGCTGTGCTTCTCGGTAAAGCTGCGGATACAGTTTTGCACCGTGCTGTTATACAGGGTGGCGTCCTGGGCGTTGCCGAACTCGGAGAAGATGACGGGCGTCAGCCGTTGCGCCGGGGGACAGTCTTGGGTAATGTTGCATCCGGCTGGCTTGTCGATGCCCAGCGCGTTGAACCCGTTGCGGTACAGGCCCGCCTCGATGATCTCGCAAGTCCCTGTGTCCACGTCCTCGCTCATCGGATACAGGTGCAGCTCCCAAACAATCCTGTCCGCCCACGGGTGGCTGTCGAGGTCGAAGTAGACAGGTTCACGCCGGTACGCATCACGGATCGCCGTGCACTTGTAACAGGGCGCCGTGAGAATGTTCTTCTTAGTCGTCAGGGCGGATAAGTCCTGGTCATACTGCATACCCGACCACGTGATGAGTAGATCTGGGTTAACCTCGTAGATTGCGTCGGCTCCCGCACTCATGTTACCCACGAGCGTCCCCCAGTTATAGTACAAGTCTGTGCGGTTCCAAGATTCGCGCAGCTCGTTTCGCAGGGACATAGAAACAACGTTGGAGTGGTCCTTAGCCCAGGTCGCCACGTACGATAATCCACGCCGCCAGTTAGAAGCACTAAAGTTCACGTCGTCAAACCAAGCGTTTCCATCGATGTGGCTGCAGCACCATTGTGCTTTGCCAACATGAACGTCTGGGTGAATATATACGCCCTTAGACGCGGCGATGCTAGCGATGTCCGACCAAATCTCGAAACGAGTCGTCTCACGAGTCCAACTAGGGTTCTTGGAAATGATATCGTTGGTCACTTTGGTGCCGTTTTCATAACCAAGAGCCATGACCATAGCAATTTCTAGGGGCACATCCTCCCCTCCTCGGTCGTATATTTCGTCCACCATTTGGATCGCGTAGCCCCTTAAAAAGATTAGTTACAAACTATCTCCAGTTGCTCTATTCTTCAGATTACTTACATGCGAAGGAAATTGAATCCCACGCTGACAACATCGTCCAGGATTTCTTCAGCAGATTTCCATTCTAGGCCTTCTGGTATCATCGTCTCGCCTACAGTATTTCTGTGTCAGCCCATCATGCTTACCGATCGAGCCTTTCGAATCTAGGGTTAATACTACGTACCACTCATCGGCCAATTAACACCAGCCCATGTAATCACTTCATCCCGGCTATTGACAATATCTCTACCTTTGGTTCTCAAGGGACCATAGGGCCATTCTGTAGAAGAATTTCCCTGCCGATGGCTTATACGATTTTGCCAATGCGGTTCGTGATTTCTAGATAGCACCAGTGATGCAGGAACCCACGATGCATAAGTTATAGCCAAGCAAAATGACCACAAGATCAACAGAATCTTCATCTTGACGCGCAAGTTTCGTTTACGACCGGCACAATCATGGAATTAAGCAAACGCAACAAGACGATATGTACCACCTAAAGGGCGGCAATAGCTCCCTTTATAATTCATCAAGCGTGACCATCTCTTCATGAAAAAAAAGTAAAGACCTATTGGTGCGTCAACTTTAGGCCAGGCCAAGGAAATCCTTTGTTAATTCTGATCTCGGGGCTAGCATACATCGAATTATCCTCGGCGGAATTTATACCTTATTAGGCAATCTGATCTCTGCTACTACCGGACCACCACTAAATATACTAGCATCTATCTTGACGTAAAACTAAACTTGTACCTTGCAGGTGACGTTGGCAATGAGGAGATACGAGGGCCCTAACCTAGGGTATATCTCCATGATTATGGGGAAACCTGGCGGGGAAGACTAGGCCTAAAATCTTGGTGGATAACCAACAGGCTACGAATGTCGCTTTCTATTAGTCCGAAATTCCCATGGCACGATCCAGGACCGGAAAATTAAGATAGCAAAGAGTCATAAGGAACTATGAGGCAAGATCATAAGTTTGGGTTTTATCTGTGTGCCGTAAGTTTGGACAAGGACGTAGTGGTCAACTTAACAGTAAGATTACCTAGGTAGTTAAGAGCCTTTTCACGAATACCGTAGAGGTGGTTAAGCTGTGCTGGAAAATTTCTCGCGTTAAATGCAATTGACCTGAAGACGCTTCTATATCCATGCAATACATAATATAAATAATATACCGCTTCTTATTATCCTCGGACCATTGGATATAGACAATCGGTATGCTCTGCAATCCATTAAACGCCGCACCATGGAAAGATTATATCTTGTAGCAACTCCCACACTTGTGAAGCCGATATTACACTTGCACCGGGAAGCTTTAACCTCGCTATAGTGGTGTACATGATGAGGCCTTGTCTCAATAAATTCATAACTTCGCTTTAATTGCCGACTGGGGAATGCTTGATGCTTCCTCGTTAACGAGCACTGCACCGGTCTTCGGGCCATTACCAAAAAAGACGACTTGTACTGTCAAGTCATCCCTAGAATATTGTTAGCTTCCAAACGAATTTTATAACTCCATACTTTTTCTTTTCTTTTTCGGGGACTGACCTGTACCGTCTCGAGAATGGCGAGACCAATGTAAGTAACGCGCAAACCTGCTCCTCGTTTCTGCCACCGAGAGCGTTGCGGATTAAATGCGTGGCGACATTCTTATCTTTTACTACGAATCGCTCCTTCTCATCGGGCGAGATACCCCATTGTCGTAGTCGAATAGGGGTCTTCTGGCCGTCGGGTCCTGCTTCCTTACCAGCTTCCACAGGGAGGTCTTGGCCGGGGCCAAACAGTCTAGTCCACACAGAACCCAGCTGAGATTTTGAGGACTGTTCTGCCGCTTGCGTTTCAATCCACTTGCCGACAAGTCCGACCACTTCGTCATTGGTGAGCATTTCCCAGAGTCCATCCGTAGCCATCACTAAGAAATCCCCCTTTTCGGGGTGTATCTTGGTTGTGCTGACCACGGGCTCGGCTGTCACGTAAGGGGGGGTCTTGAGATGGGGCGAGGAGCTACGGCCAAAGAATGACGCTCGAAGGCGCTCAGCAACTTCTTTACTCCACTTATAGCTAGCATCACCAAAGGCCCGAGTTGGCTCAAGTCCACCAAGAACACGGCCATTATGGATAACACGGTCTTCTCCCGGATGGGCTTTTCGTATACGTGCTACCTCGTTGGGGTTGCTTCCAGTCTGGTCTTCGGATAGGGCTGTGGCCGTCCACTTTCCGGAGGGGCTACGACGGCCTAAGACAGCCCTCGAGTCGCCCGTGCAAGCAACCCGTAGGGTCTTGGTGCTACTATCATAAAACGACAAGAGAGCGCAAGATCCAGACAATGCAGGACCAAGGAGTTCGGCAGCAACTCTCTTCGAGTTGGACTTCAACACCTTTTCGACACTCTCATGTACGATTTCGTGATCCAGACGAGTAAATCCGAGCTTGATGGCCGTATCAATAGCCTCCGGCGATGGCGATGTTCCAAGAGTACCAGCAGCTTTATACGTAGTATTCAATTCCCGTGCGACAAAGCTGATTAACGTTTGTCTCAACTTTGCCGATGTTGTCCAACCACTATTGCAGGTTAGTAGGGCTCAATTCACTACCTATGCATGCCCTAAAATGGGTAATACGTACGCATGACCGTCAAAAACACCCCAAAACATCCAATCGTCGGTATTATCGCTTTGTTGTGAAGCTACCTCCACGATCTTCTCTGCATGGTCATCCTCGATCGGGTTATTACTCGCAACTTGTACAACGTCGTATCGTAGTACACCTTGTCCTCGATCGACTAGAAAGGAGGCCTCGTTTTGACGTAATTTCTCGGTAGCTTGGTCTGGTGTGAGCATTTCTAGCACGTTTCTTCCGGTGCCGTCAACGTTCTTGGCTATCGGACCTTCGCCGACGAAGGTCCCGGTATGCAATTCATCGGCACCAACTACGAGGACATTCCGCGTTGGGGCGGCGTTATTCGTAAACTGCGTTGGTGCCGTGGTGTATGATTTAGCCCCAACCTGTTCTAGGGTATTTCCTCCTTTATATGTATACCAGGCGCCGTAGCCAACTAGGCTAGAGACGATGGCGAAAGAGAATCGACGGATATACATGGAAGATCGTAAGGGCTCGCTTACCGCATAGTTGGGGCGTGTGTAAGACGATGAGGTAGAAGCGGCTGAGGTTGCAGCCGAAGACGAAGCAGCAGATCGAACACCAATGCTGGCATTAAAATGTTGATAAAACACGGTGCGTCGCGGGCGACTAGTACGAGTAAGACCCCGGACGGTACATTGAAAGGTCGTCCGAAGGGCTCCAACAGGTACGCGACGCATTTGGGGAGAGGGTCGCCGTCGACGTAAAAAATTGAATCTGGAAAAGTTTCGTTGTCGCAAAATCGCTAAACGAGCCACAGAATATCGGAATATGGCTGACCTTCAGAGTGGAGCTCAGTAGACAAACCAGACCACAGGCGAAAGACAGAATGAGATAAGTGAAATATTAGGTAATCCCTCAGAAGAATTAGTCTACCGATCTACAAGGATGGATTGGCCACCTGGGCAAAAAGATGGGGGGAAATCGTGACCAATTTCTGTTTTCGGCAGAAAGCGGGTGGATCGTTTGGGCAGAGCGGCGAGATGCGGGAAACGTGGGGTCGTAGGTTTTTTTTTAGTGTTTGTGAGTTCCCCGCCACACACTATTGTTTTAAAAATGATTCCAGGTTCCATAAGATCTTGTAGTTACTGTACATATTAGTACCTAACCTACCTAGGTAGGTAGTTAGCCACGTTATCGATAAATGTAATCGCAACCTCGGCATCTGCACCCAGCAACCATTATTGAACTTACTCCTATCACACGGACACATCTAAGGTTAGGTAACTTAAAGATCGTGAATGGAACACTAGATACATTGGCTTATTGGTATCTACGTTAAAGAATGGCCGCATCAGAACCAAGTATGGTCGGCGTCCAGCGTCGTGCCGCCGAGAATCCAGACGCCCGGTACCAGGCCTTCGATTCTTATCCGTGGGCTAAAGATCGAGTATTCGCCGTGAGTTTCCACACATCACATGTAAATCGATTAAATAACGATAACAACTAAACGCTCCTATAAAAGGAAAATCTATCAAATGCTTTGAATGACTTTCGATCTAGCGAACCGGGTCTTTCTGAAATCGCTCTCCAAACCCGAATCCAAAGATTTGAGCAGCAGACACAAATCAGGGTTGACGGCGATGCATATAAGCAATGGCTTACTCAAAATAGTCGACAACCCCCAAGGGTCGTATCTGAGCAGGCAGTTGCGGTAGAAGCAATGACCATAGTGCGTCTTTAAATTTACGGATGTAGCAAGAGATCACCAACTAACTAATCAACCAATAGTCAAATCCTACAGACAGAAAACTGGCGCATCTCCTGATTGAATTAGGTGATCCACTGGGTCAGCTCGCTCTTCAGCAAGTTACTCCTGAGCCAGCCAACGCCAAAGTGCCTAGTTGGCAAAGCGCCGCACCGACGGCAGAACTCTTCATTCAGAAGGATTCCTCTTCAACAGACCCCGATAAGGAACCATATCCTAAGAAGTTTGAAGAAATAGTCGCGTTCTTACAGACCGGGCAGCCAATCCCAGGGATAAGACAAATCCCCGATACCGTGATTGAGGACCCGGCCTTCACGACCCACGGCCGCCTGGCGGCACCGCCAAAGCCTTGGGAAATTGGAAGAACTTCCTCCTCTAGTAATACATAAATACCTACCTACCGCATAAAGCGAGATATAAAATGTTAAATTATATTAATTGGATTAATTAGACCAGGAACCGAGTAGTTTTCATTTGGCGTCGGGTATAAACACTATTATTCGAGCCAAGGGGCAGCTTTTATATACATGCTCTAATCGACCCTAACTGGTATCCATCCCATCTACAGACGTGGTATCCGTAGAATTCTGGTCCTCGGAGAGCATCTCGTTCTCGAATTCCTCCATCTTTGCTTCCTTCATATTTGTGACATGTCTGGCGAACCCCTCTAATTCAATAACGCCATGGCCCACCAAGTTCATTATCGTCTTCTCAGCCCACTTGCGCGGCGAATCTTCGGGGTAGAATGTAGCATTGATAAACTGAGGATACTCCTCATCGGGGTCTCGATCTGGGGAGGACACGGATGATTTATCTTGTAATATTTCGTCTATTCCGAACGAAGGAAGCGAGCGCTCTTCATCCTCTCTCAATCCAGGTACCTCTCTGAAGCGGTTGGGGATACTAGCTTCCCACTGTTTATACTCTTGGTAGATTCTAGCCTTTTCGCGGTTGAGCATGTAGTGTATATTGTCCCGTATGGCATCTGCATGTTCGTCGATCTGAGCAAGATTTTCATTCTGGCGTGCGCTGGGGTCCGATGGTAATGCCGGAGGTGGTTGTGTGAAATCGATGCGCGCAGGCACAAATATGCTTGGTGCGAGGCCTTGATAAGCAGGGATATTCTCTTGTTCCTGCTGCAGCAGTCGTCTCTCTTGGGTATTCTCTTGTTCCTCCTCCTCCTCCTCCTCCTCCTCCTCCTCCTCCTCCTCCTCCTCCTGCTGCTGCTGCTGTTGCTGCTGCTGTTGCTGCTGCTGCAGTCGTCTCTCTTGGGCTCGCTTTGTACCGTCGGTTATTGCCATCTTCACTACCTAGATAGTTATGAGATACACCGTGACACCTTATTTGGCGCCTGGTGCGGGCGTACGAAAAGAAACGGTTATTGCCAGATGGGTAGTTCTGGCATCTGCTTATTTAAAGGATACGACCGCGACCGTGAATTTGAAGATGAAGTTGAGATGCCGAAAATTTTTTTAAAAAAAATAATACAGAGGCTAATAACACAGAAATAAACATCAATCTTTATCCATTACTTGGCAATCTCAGTGCTTAGAGGTTAGAGCGCGACTTCCTACGATTTATTTCTACGTTGATAGGATAACAAATTTAATAAGAGTGTAATAAATGATTGCTGTCAACAGCTTGAAAACTTACAACCTCAGATATGCGTTTAACCGGATATCAAGTCCCACCCTAACAGGAAAGAAGTAGAAAACCCAATATAAGACCCAAGTATCCCTATGGAATTACAACTCGGCAATCAAATAAATATTAGGATTATCTGTGTATCATCTACCAGCGGTTTGGCCGCTGGGCAATTAGGACTCACGGAGTGAGACATTTGGGAACTCGCGTATCACTGTATATTGGGTCAGGTAGTCAAGCGTATTATATAGGTAAATATCAAGATTCGAGATGCTTAGCACCAAATATCTACCTAGCTTTTATCATTACACCGTATCGTACCTAACTGAGGCCATAGGTCGGGAACTGTGGCCATTTATTCCTAGAACCATCTCCAATGCGGTTGGTCATCTCCAGACAAGTCTTGTTTCTTAGTAGACTTGATATAAATATCAATCTCTCGCAAACAACGATAAGTATGTGTTTGATAGACTTAAGGTTCTGTATTTCCTATAGGAAATATTTTATCAATAAGTAATAGAAAACCTATACATCCTTACTCGAAGTCACAGAATGAAAATCACTTAAGATAATGATTGCTAGAGCTATAACAGCGTCTAGCGCATAGATGCCGGCTCTCCTGAAGAGGAGTGCCACTCTCCGGACCTTTGGCATAACTATTGATATGTTATCCCGCCCAATGACTGATATGGGAATGAATGCTTTGGATGAGACGTTTAGACTACCTACTATGCGTGTAATATCCTGTATTCGTGGTCATAATTGTATAAAGATAAACCAGCGTCAAATAAAGTTTTGACATGATATATTTTCACATGCGATCCAAGCATCTTGGTCTCTATAATGGCAACGTATCCCAATGGATCTTGCAAAAATTCGAGGGTGATCTTGGTATCTGCTGCCCACGAACTAAAAGGAGATTGAATATGGTCTCCACGTAGATGACCATCAATAACGTCCTGCAAAAATGGGGTATTAAGTCTGGGATCTCCACGGAACCAGAGTGAAAGCTTCGAAATAGGAATCTAGGGAGACTCCCTTGAGAACCTGCTTGACGGTTAATTTAGGTACCTGGGTACCCAAGGTATCTCAGCTTAGTAGCACTTTTGTCTGGCAAGATTCTATAAAATTTACTTACTTTCCAATATCCACCGCTGCTCGTCTGTCATAAGACTGCTACCCATAATTTCGTAATCTACCCTACCTTAGATACGTATATCATCAAATCCTGAAGGGCTCTTGAATTGGGTCGAATCACCGTTTTTATCTTACGGGTTTGTTATTCTCTAACCTTTCAGTGTATGATAATTAGTCCATCATTAATATGACTAAAGAAGCCCTAATTATCAACTAACCCACCAAGTACCTAACTTACAGAATGCTCCTCGGTTTGGAATCAATATCAGGTTAAATGGACCCTGATTATCTGGACATTGAAATCAGATGAAGATAGCCTTCCATACGGATATATATATGTGTGTGTATGTGTGTGTATTTGGATCATCAGCTAGCTGCTCGACGTGGATACTTACCTACCCAGACAATAACTGAGTTACGGAAATTATTAAGGTATTAAAGACGATGAAAGTCTTCCAGAACTGGATCAGGGACTGCTCAGGTCTTAATCGAAAAAAAAGAAAAAAAAAGAACAAGAATACCTATATACCTGTTATATAGGTAGGTATGCAATATACACTGTAAGTAGGATGGGTTTCATATGCCTTGTGATTCTAGCTCACAAGGCTGAGTAGACGATCCTTATGGGGTTTCCTTAGCTCATAAGAAAGCGGTGACGGGTGTCAACGGATCCATTTGAGTGATATGCCCCATTACAAGGCTGATTCGGCCAAACTAGAGTGGCGGAGTGCTAGTTCGGTCGAGATAGTTTCCAGAATCGGCCCCTTTCTCGATGTAAGGGTTCGTATTAACCAATTGCCAAAATAATGGAATCTTATGGGTACCTACATTTGTATTACAAAGCGTATTGTTGGATTAGTAAACCTAAAAATAACGTGAAAAATTCTCTCCCTTATAACAATTCCATAAAAAGCCTTACTGCTCTATTCTAGAATTCTAACAATAAAAATAATAACTTAAATTCTACAATTATAATTTTTCCCTATATATTATATAATAATTAAAAGTTTCAATTGTATTTTGATATAAATATATAATTAATATTAACCTAACTGTATTGCACAAATATATATTTAATATAACTTCAATTATATCCAATTAAACAATATTGTCCAAAAATATTATAGGAGAAAGCCAATTACTTATATCTAACAATTAGGAAATATAGAATTAGGCTTTTATAGTTTTAGCCTATAACCTAAATATATAAGATTGATTAAATTTAAAAAACACCAATCCAGTAAGGAAACCTCTATTCCTTCTGATTTTTTGGTTAGTACAATTGAATATTGAAGATTATGAAACTAACTTTGAAAATTCGAACAATTTATTTATTTTTAAAAGAGGTAGATGAGGTAATATAATAAATATGTCCAATTGATGGTTGTATGCTACCAGGCATCATAGACCCCTGTAGCAAGCAAAGGAGGTATTATATAATTAACATATTGTATATATAAGGGTTCTAAACCTGTCAAATTCAGAATAAATAGCTCTCCTTTTTAAGATTTATAAATATATAAATCTTATTATATTATTTTATTTGTTATTTGTTTTTATTGTTATTTCTTTTATATGTATGTTTAATTTATTATTGATTAGTGTTATTTAAATATAGTAATATAGATTAGTAAGGAAGAGTTACTGTTATAACAAATTTGGAAGATTTTATTATAGTAATATAAGCAATAACAATACCCTGTTTTTTATTAAACCCTTTTCTTATAATAAATTATTATTATTTTATATTGTTATAGAAACCTTTTCCCAAATTTCTATTATTCTATTATAATTAAAATTTATTATTTTTTTATTTTATAATATTATAAGAAAAGTAATTAAAAAATTTAGTTTAAGGCCAATCCTTTAATAATAAAATTTTTTCTAATTAAGAAAATATAAATAAGTTAAGAAGATTATTTAAATATATCTCTAAATAACCTATATTAATATAATAATTTAATTATAAATTAATAAATTTTGAAATAATAAATTTTAAAAATGTTATAATATAATAAAAAATAATTTAAATATTATATATTTTAATTAATTAAGAAGAAATTGATTGGGATTAAATTTATACTTGAATAATTAATAAAGTATTGGATGAATTTAAAGAATATTTTAAAGGTTTTTTAAATATAGATTTTGTAGAATTATTAAGGTAAATTTAATTAATATTAAAAATAATATTAATAAAAAGAGGTATATATATGGGAAAGAATAATATTAATTTCTTTATAATTTTTAAATTTCTTTTAATTAAAGATAAATTATTCTTGTAAAACCATAAAGAATTTGAAGAAGTTAGATTAAGGTAGCTAATAATAGTAATATAGAAAGTTTTAATTTATAAGATTAATAAGGGAATAATTTATTTTAATTTTATTTATTTTATAAGTTTAAAAATATTAATATAATAATAATTGAGAATTTTTAATTTAATAATATTTATAAATTAAATCTTATATTTAGGATATATTTCTAATCCTAATATTATTCCTTTTAATATATTTATTGTTTAATTGTAATATATATTAATTATTTTATATAAAGGATAATTTACTCTTCCTTTATAATATTAATTATAGTAATAACTTTTTTTGCCCCATTTTAATATATTATATATTAATTAAAATTAATAAGGGATATTAATTTAATAGTATTTATTTTTTTAATAATAAATATTAAATTATTAATATTTACTTAATTAATAAAAAATATTAATTTTTTAATATTTAATTAATTAATAAGGGATATTAAATATTTAATATTTATTATTTTAATAAAAGAATTAAAATAATTAATAATTAATATATATTATATTTCCTTTTCCCCCTTTTATTTTATAAGGATTTCTTCTATTTTATTTAATATTAAAGAACAATCTTGGTTATGATATTAATCTTATATAAGGATAATAATAATTCTTTCCCCTTTTAGAAAATGGATTTAGATTTCTTAAACTATTACCAACTAATCCATTCCTACCTCCAAGACCACTTTCACAATTAGGTACAAAAAATTAACCCAGTGGAAGATATAATTCTTCCTATTTAATAACATAATTATTTAGGTTTATAAATAATCTATTTAAATAAACCTTTATATTAATTGGAAATACTTATTACCAAATCTTTTATGAAATTCTTCTTTAATAAGTATTTAATAAAATATATTTATTTATTATAATAAATTATTTTAAAAAAATTTAGAATAAAAAGTTTAATTATATAAATGAATTATATAATATTTTTAAAAATAAATTTTAATTTTTTTTGGATATATATTATTTAAGAAGGATATGATAAATATAATTCCATACCTTATTTTCTATTATTCTCTTTGGAAGAATAATATTATACTTTATTCATAAAGTTCTTTAATATTGATGTTTTATAAATATATATTTAATCATAAAATAATATTTTAATATTAAATAAAATAAGATTTAATATTATTATAATTAAATTGTTATAACTTTTTTAAATATTAAAGTAAAAAAATAAAGTCAGGGGAAAAATAATATTTAAATTTTTGAAAATTTTATTAATAAATTGTTACTATATTAAAGAATATTTGATCTAAAATTCAAAGGAAAATAGCAGTTTATAGTAGCAATTTGATATATTTGCCAATTGCTATTTAAATTCCAATTTGATTTTTTCAAACCAGTAGTTTAAATTAAGGAATTAGTTAATAAATTCCAAATATTAATTAAAAATCATAATTTAATAAAAAAAACAAAATAATTTTTAATTAAAAGAAATAATAATTATAAAAATAATATATTTTATATTAAATGTAAATATTACTGCAATAATAAAAATAATAAATATAATTTCAAATAACCTTTAAAAATATAGAAATGTTATTATTGGATATATAAGAAAGAAAGATGCTAATCTACTACACACCCAGAACACAAATATAAAAAAACTAGAAAAAAGTAGAAAGTTAGAAGAGGCTCTTTTAAAAAGAATTATTTAACGTTTTTAATTAATTATAAAAGATTTATAAATATAAATTTAAAGATTAATTAATTAAAAAATAAGGAAATTAATTTATAAATTAATTTAAATAATAATAATAAATTATTTATAATTATAACTTATTTATTTAATTAAATCTTTTAATACCATATTAATAACTTTCTTTTACCTAATAATTCAAAACAGGATTCTATTTTTATTTTAAATAAATATATTAAGAATATATTTTAAGGTATTATATCTAACACCAGAGCAATTTATATATTAATTATTGGAAAAGGTTAATATTTTGTTTTTATTAATGAATATCCAAATAAGAACTTAAAAATAAATACCAACCGAATTAAAGAAACTAATATTAAATTTAATAATAAATCATTTATTAAATTATTTGGAATAATTATTATTAATATATTTATTAATTAAATAAATTTTTATATTATAGAAATTAATATTCTATTCTTCTTTTCTTTTAAAAATATGGATTAATTAAGAATATATTTTAATAATATAATTAATTAATTAATTTATAAAAATAATATAATAATTAAGGTTATATAAAAATAAAAACATTTATAATTTCATTTTAAAAATATTATTTTCTTTATAAAAATTAAATTATAATAGTTATATATTTATTTTAATTATTTATTAATTAACAAATTATATACCCTATTAGATAAAATAAACCATAATATTAATATCAATAATATTAAAGAAATTAATAAATTTTACTACTATTGTTAAATTAAGGGTAAAATTCTATAATAATTTAAATTTAACTTAAAAGACCTTAATTTAAATTTTAATTATAAAATAATTATTAATATTATATATTTTAATAAATACCCCATTTTACATATAATTAATATAATTATTAGATTCCAAGTAGTACATTTTATAAAAACAATCTTAGCTAAGGAAATTTAGGAAATATTCAAATAATGTTAGATTAATACCTACCTCAAATTTCCTAATATAATTATTTATAATATTAATATCAATTTTAATAACATTAAATTTAAAAATAAAGTATATATTATAGGAATCATTTATTACCAAATATTAATAAAAATTTATTAATTTATTAATAAAATAAAAAAATATTATAACCTTATTTATAAAGTTTATAAAATTATTACAAATAAATTTTAAAATTCTAATTTAAAAACATTATAATTATAAATGATTATTAAGGTAATAAATAATATTATTAATTTAAATAACCTAATCCCTACTTTTTTAATTTTTAATACATATTCTAAAATTAATATGGACTCATTACCTACCCCTTTTCAAACCATAAAAGCATAAGTTATTTAGAAGATAATAATTAAAATCAAGAAGATTAAATTATAATAATTAATTAAAAATACTTTAAATATAAAAAATAATTTAAATATTTAAAAAACTTTACTTATGTTATTTTTAATAGGTAGTAAGGTTTTAATTTATTAAGAGAAGGGTAGTTAGAAAAGCCTTCATAAAATAATTGCAATTATTGATAAGGATATGACTATTATTTCAAATATATCTAATAAAACATTTATATTTAGGAATTCTTATATTAAACCTTATGTACAATTAAAGGAAGCACTTATATCCATTAAGTAATTAAAGTTTAAATTATTTAAACCTAATTTTAATTTTAATAATTATAAATTTATTCTAAAAGAAAAATTTATACATATTAATGATCTCTCTTATATAGCCATAATATATCTTTTTAATAAAGAATGGATTAATTTTGCTCTAACCTTCCAATTACAAGTAAATAAAAAGATAATTACACCTAAAAAACTATATAAAATATTAAACTTAAAAAAGCTAGATACCCTATTTAAAGACAATATTTTATAATTAAAGATATATAATCTAACAATATATTAAAATATTATATTATTTAAATTACAAATAATTTATAAAATTAAAAACAAAAATATTCCCTTTTTATACAAAAAATCAAAATTAGTAGTTCAAAGTTATAATAATCTTAACAAAAAATTTATTATAACTTACGCATTTATTATTTAAAGGGTTAATTAATATTTTATACTAATTCTAATACTATTCTTATATTAACAAAAAATAAAAATTATAATATAAAATATTATTATAACATATACCCAATCCAAAATATCAATATAATGAACAATCTATATACATTTATTAATCAAATTAAAAAATAAATATCTTAAAAGAACATTATTATATATTATAAAATTACTGTATAAACTCACTAAATTTGGTACATATTAATTTAAAATTTATTCTTAACATTATTAATGTAAATTACATATAAAACCCTCAATATTTAACCCCTATTTATTAATTACCAATTTGGAACCTTTCAGAATCACCAATCTACAAATGGACAATATTCTCAATATTGATATTATAAAATTCTTTATAATTAAAAATAAAGTATTTAACAAAACCAATATTAAGGCACACCCCCAAAAGATATTAGATAAAGGAATAAAGGATTTTAATAATACTTATATTATAATTTATAACGATAATTATAAAATCTTAACTACCTAGAAAAATTAAATTAAAAAATTTAAATCATTAAATATCAAAATCACGGACATAATTAATAAATTTATAGAATAAAGGGCTCAAAGAACTTACATTACTTTTATATATTAACCCAAAGTAGCTTTCAATTATTCAATTGTTATTTAATATTAAAAATTAAGAATTAAGGAAGTTAAGGTTTTAAATGTTAGAATCATTTAATAAATGGATAATAAAATCTGTAGATTTAAATATGTTAAATTAGATCCTTAAAACCTCTGTTTATATATCTTTATTGATGGTTTATTTACAAATAACAAGGACTTCAGTTTACAAATTAAATATATTATTATATTAAGTAACGAGAAACTAACAAATTAAAACAACAAAGTCAAGATCACTAATAATATAATTTACTAATTATCCACCAAATATAAACACATTACTTATAATATACTTACCAACAAAATATATGGTATAATTTAAAATTTTAATATAAAATATATTATATATTATATTATTAATATTATATTAAAATGTCTCTCACTTTTTAAAATTTCTCTCATTTTCTATACTAATTCATTCTCTTTGTACTAATACTTAATATAAATGGGTACTATTAATGAAAAAAGGTTAATAATAAACTTTATAACTTTAAAACAATTATATAAGAATAGAGAAATAAATGATATTTGTTAGATCCACAGAACTTATAATTTAATTAATGTGATAACAAAAGTTTTTTTTAATAAAATTATAAAGATATTAATAAAAAACAATTAAATTAATTTATATTTAAAGGATTAAATAAAATAAAAAATTAATAATAATTTATAATCTGTTATTTATAAAAAAAAATAAAATAAATGATGATTATATATTACTAAACATTATAGATCTTTGTAGTAAATAAAAAAGGTATTATATAATTAATATATTATATATATAAGGGTTTTAAATTTATTAAGCTTAGAGTAGATAGTTTTCCTCCTTAGGACTTATGAATATACAGGTCTTATTGCATTGTTTTACTTGTTACTTACTTTTGCTGTCATTTCTCTTATACGTACGTTTAGCCCATCACCAATAGTTTTACTATGGATGCTTGTCCTTGTAATATAAACTAACTTACGTTAATTAAGAGATTTTATTATAATAAAAATATATAAATATATATATAAGCCATAGTTCTGTACAATATTAAATGTAATAAATTAACCCAATTTTTAAATTATATAATAAAAATTATATTAAAATCTTATTAAATGTTGGTTTTGCTTTTAATTTAAGATGTTCGAGAGAAATATATTGCTTTTAAGAAGATTTTTGATATTAATTCCAATAAATACGAAATGAGAGAGCGCTATAAAAAAATAACAATACCGCCTTTGAAATAACTTAAAAATTAAGAGGAATAGATTATCTTTTGGGAAGTGGTTATGTTATATGGAGCAAGTAAGAAACTTATTGTTATTATTGATTTATAAGAATGGTTTTTAGTTATTTTGCAAGTTATAATATTAATGCTTTAAGAATGGATATTTATTTAAATAATAATATATTAAAAAAAAATTAATAATAAAATACTAACCTTTAAAAATATTATTTATTCTCTTAAAAACTATACCTGTATTATGGGTATAAACCAAAAAAGAAAAAGAAAGGTTTATAGAGGTGTTTTTGCTACTTACTACGAAAATATTTATTTATTTATTTATTTATTTATTTATTACTACCCCGATTTACCTAGAATATATTACAGGTATCCAATCCATCTCTTGGTAATTGTTCTGGGTAAAAACCATATTCCGGAGAAAATCTACTTACCACCTATTTAAATAAACTATGTTATTATAATTTTAATTTTACTTTATATTTTTATTAAAATTTACTTTTTAATAAAAATAATTAGATTTTAATATGGAAAAATATTTTATACATTATAATATCAATTATATAAAGTGGTATGGTAATGGCCCAGGTATAAGGTAATAACAAAATCCAAAATAATTTCATTATTTTTTTTAATAAATAATAAAAATATTATTATATTATAAAAAGGTTATTCCAAAAAAAGGTTGGGATATATATAATTTATATAAGATATAAATATATATAAATAATTTTATATTTTTATAAAAAATTATTATACATTTTTATTTTTATAATCCTTTTTTTAATACCATAATATTATATTTGTTTTTTAAAATGGTTTAAAATGGTACTACTAACCTGTAACCTTTTTTAATTAACCTTAATCCTTTTTATATATTTTACTTATATTCTACAATATTATAATATAATATTATTATACCTATTACATTCACAATTCAATACTGTCTCAAAAAATCCATTTTATTTTTATATATATATTATATTAAATAAAAAAAAATTTATATATTTATAAATGCTCTATTATCTCTCCAATATTATTTTATTATTAACCTTCTTTAAATATTTTAATCTTTTTATTAAAAATTATTATAATATCTTAAATTTAATATAATATTTTAATATTATATTATGTTAGGATTATAATCCTAATGCAGCTGCACGTTATAAAGACGATTTATTTGCTGAGAATAGGGAATTGCATAAAGAATATAACTATACCTTTCCAGTACAATTCCGGGAATCAATTGTTAAAACTTTGCTGTAACTTTTCCAAGGTTTTTAAGCCCTTAAAAAATTTATTAAAAAATTATTAATAATATTTGATAATTATTTTTATTATATTTGATTTTTTATTTACCAAATCTATAACTTTTATATATTTTAATAATTTTGGGAAAATTATTTATTTTAATGTTATTAATATTATAATTATTTTACAATATGATCTTATTTTATATTTATTTTATTAATATTTATTAATTGTAATATAAGATTTATAAAGGAATTAATTTTAGAAGGAAGTATATATATATCGCCTTATTTCTAATGATCTATATTATCCTTATATGTTATTATTGTAATAATCTTTTACTTAAAAAATTCAATTAATATTAAATACTTTACTATTCCCCAATAATAATCTATTATAAATCCTTAACAATTTCCTGATATATTTAGGCTTAAGCCCTAATAAGCATAACCCTCCCTTTAAGAATGCGCTTGCCCTCGCTCAGGATTCCCTGGTGTACGTGACCGAGGAGAACGAGGAGGAGGACGAGGAGGCGGACGCGGAGGAGGGCGATTCCGACGAGTACTACGAAAATAACAATATTAATAATTCTAATAAAAAAAAAAAATCTTTATAAAAGAAGATTGGTTAAATAAAATAAATAGTCAAATAAATATTAAAATAGTTTGAATAAATGAAAGAAGAATAATGCAAATATTAACCAATATTTACATCTATTAACATATTAATATAAACGTAATAAATATAAAGTTTATTTAAGCTTTTATAAAATTGAAGAATGTTTTTATATTGTTAAATTAAAATATTTTAAATATTTTAAAACTAATATACAATTTAATGTATTCATATAAGAAAAAATCAAATATGATCCTAAACTAACAACGAAAGTAAAAGTTTTTAATAACCCCAAAAAGAAAAAGAAAGATAAAAACAACGTAACTAATTAGGAAAATAAGAATTGATTATTGAAACAAATAATAACCTCAAAATCAAAAACAACATTTGTAACAAACATTATAAACGCTACTTACAGCATAAATCACTATCCTTTAAAAAATTTAGTTATATTAGACTTAAGAATCACAATATATATCTTCAACCAAATATCAAAGTTCATCAATTATAAAAAAGCTCTTCTAGGAAAATATATTGTTGCTGGAAATAATAAGGTCCAAATATTAGGTTACAAACACATCAATATTAAAATCAAATATACTAATAATATTACAAAAATCAGGTTTTTGAATATAATATACTATTTAAACTTCGCCTATAACCTCATATCTCTACAAATTCTTAAAAAGCAAAGGTACTAATAGAACAATTATTAAAAACGCACTTATTTAAAATTTTAAAATGGTAAAACCATAATTAAACTTATTGATTGTTTTGATTAGTTTGTGTTAGGAAAATATATTGTTGTTGGAGATAATAAGGTTCGAATATTAGGTTACGAACATATTGATATTAAAGTTAAATATGTTAATAATGTTATGAAAATCAGGTTTTTGGATATAATATACTATTTAAATTTCGCCTATAACCTCATATCTCTATAAATTCTTAAAAAGCAAGGGTACTAGTAGGACAATTATTAAGAACGTATTTATTTAAAGTTTTAAAATAGTAAAACCATAATTAAATTTATTAATTATTTTGATTAGTTTATATTCAAGGATATCCCTTTTAAAATGTTTGAATTAATGTTTTATATATAACGTAATAAGCTTAATTAAAAAAATAAATATTAATAACAGATATATTTAAATGATATTTAAAATTAAGATATTGAACCGGTGCAGTATGAGTACGTGGGATACGTAATAGGAGTACGCAGCAGGAGTACGTAATAGGAGCTATTCCGGAGGACCCCCTGATAAACCCTTATAAGGTTTACACACACTTATTTGGATATATATAGGCCTTAATAGTTATTTTCCTGCCTGATCAATATAAGTCATAGATAGTTCTTCAGAAATTGTTTCTATATAATTTCATATAAATAATATATATTCTTTTAGGCCTATACCTTATTATATATATTATTATTACAAAACAATCATATATAGTAGATCATCTATCTGATTGTTTCAATACTTCCGTTAGGATATAGTCACCTTGCATCCTCGAGCTTATACAGCTTCTGGTTGCTATGGGTTAGTTGAAGTGTAGGGCATATCCTGTAGGAGCTATCAGAGCTCCTGTTTAATATCCAAGCCTGCAAATATTAGAAAACCTTATTAAAGTAAATATTAGAGTCCGAATTAAAAGAATTAAAATAATTAATTGTGAAGCATATGTTGTTATTAAGGTTAAATGCCAAATAAGTTAAGTATTTAAATATATTAATGAAATTTTAGAAATGAAATTAATTCTTAATTTTTATAATATTAAGAAATCAAATAATAATTTTATAAATTTATTATTAATTATAAATTAATGAATTAAGATAATATTTAATTATTATTTTATAAATTAAATAATAATATTAATTATTAAAACCTTAAAAAACCTTATTAATATTTTAAAGATTTAATATAATATTATTTTAAAAATTTAAAAGTTTAATTAAGAAATTATTAAAAAAAATTCAATAATTCATATATACCTAAAAAATTTACATATAAAAATTAAACTTTTAATAATTTATATATAAATTTAAAATAGTATTATTAAATATTTAAAAGGTATAATTAAGGATAAGGCAAGAATTATAAGGATATATTTAAAATTACCTTATTTTTTATAATTTAAAATTTATAAAATAATAATATATTTACATAATTAAACACTATAATATAAAATAAATTAACAAATGCCATATAATTAATTTTATATATATATTAATATAAATAATAATCTTATAATTTACAATTAAAAACCTTAATAAAATCATTTTTAAATATATAATTACAAAACCTATACTATAATAATAATAATATTTAAAAAATTAAATAAATTAAAAAAACTCAATTTCAAAATATAAATAGGCTTTTTAATAAACTATATATCCACAAATATATATAAAATTTAAAGTTTATACATTAATAAAATAATAGAGCTAAAGGATGTTACATTTAAAGAAAATGAAGTTTTTAATAATAATCTTTAAAAATTATAAAATAAATTTAAAAATAAATTAATAACCTATAAAATAAATTAATATAATAATTTATTAAAATTTATTTAAAATTCTTAATTTAAAAAAAGAATAAATATATATAATGATATTTAAATAAATTTTTTAAGGTAAATTAAGGATGTAAATATATTAGACATAATTAATAAATTAATAAAATCAAATAAATTATTAAAAAAAAAAAAAAAACCTCTATTATAAAAATTAATTATCTTTATATA
>MU623557.1:0-40440 GCA_025201765.1 Daldinia sp. FL1419 | reverse complement strand
ATAAAAAATATATAATCATTATAAAATTCAAAATCGTTGTAAAATCCAAAACCGTTGTAATGGTTATATTTAAATATCTGTTAAGGAATGCTATTCAAATATAAAACGATATTTCGATTTATTATGGTTGTAGCAACCCCCCCACTGCCACTATGGTAGGTAGTCGTACCTCATTGTACCTATTGTACCTCGTGGTACGGCACTAACGGTATATAGAGCTTGTCGCAGATGAATTTAGACTCATTTAGATATGCGACTACTGATCACTTATGGATCGCTATGGACCACTATAATATTGTCTGTTTCTTTTCTGGCATCTGCCCTTGTTCTGCCTTGTTTCCCCTTTTGAATTTATAGCGGGTTGAAGCCCACTTAAACCATTTAACTTCACATTAAATTGATGGCGCTATGGGAGGGGGATCGTCGCCATCAGCTTGACAACTAATAATAATAACTTGTTATTAACATAGAATCACAAGTCCACCTCGATATGTATCCGACACCTGCGGTACCACTCCTACACGCGAGCTTCATTTAGAGCTACAGGTTTTAAGACTTGGCAGCCACATGGAGAATTTTCCAACGGCGCATCAAATTTCCTACCCGAGTCTTGTCATCTTAACATTATTTTATTTTATTTTTGTTCCATCCAATACCCAATCTTTTACTTTGTCACATTGTTATTTATATTATACATCATACATTAATCTGCATTTCTCTTTATATCTCACCTAATTCAACTTCCCCTTTTCCAAATTCTGACATGTCTAACTTTTGCATAATAATGACAACACCACGGAAGCATATCGTTCCAGATTGGACATGTGAATCAAAGCCTACTTCATGCCCACTTATCAATCCTTTAGACTTTGGATCGGACACCTTCCATAGAATATTCCGCCGTCCATTGCTACACCTAAATAGGATAGATCATGGATAATGTCATTTCGGCCATTTCAGCCATTTCATCACAATTATTCCTCACTTCAAAGTTTGTTTAACTGGCGACGTTTCGACGTATTTCAGTCGAATAGAGAGTTGAACATGATTCATATATTCCATATCTTCTTCCCGCGACAGCTCGTCTGCCTCTATACCAATTCCGCTTGCCCAAGGATCAAAGGGCCGAAGGTCTGCTTTTACACGCAGCTGTTTTACACGTATCATCCGAAATGGTATAAATCATAATGAACCACAAGTCAACGCCCCGCATGATCAGTACTCCATCGCGCAGCTCAATTCAAGTTGTCTTTCACAGCGTCGCGTCTTACATAGTACCCCCCAGATATGTTGAATCGTTAACCCTCGCCTGTTAGGACATCATCATTATCAACGGATAGTTTCAAATATCATGGACTGGTTATCATCATATCTTTCTTCACGGAAATATATCATATTTCATCAATATGATGATAACGTCCTCTATCAAGCAGAATACATTTACGGGGCCGATGTAATTTTTGATAACCCGCTCCAAAGCCCCCAAAACTTCAAGCCACCATGCGGCCCATGAGTAGAAATATTCCATAGTTTCTAGTTCCCGCAACGCGTAATTATAGACACGATATTTCAGGTAAACCAACAGAAATCAACCTCCGGATACGATAGATAGGCTTTACCAGGATTCTCATTCACATACCGACAGTTGCATAACCGACGGAGAAAAAGATTCTGGGTACATAAGGCTTGCTGCAGACCTTACATTCCCACGTTACCTCGCATTAGTGTATATCAATCATAAGCAGAAGCCTAACAGTTTGGCGAAAGCGTTATTTCTATTCTATTATATATCAAGTCATCAATATGACTTGAGCTTAAGCCATCAAAGACGACAAGATGTCTCTAAGACGTAGCCTCATTAACGATCCCTTAGCAAATTAGCCCACAACTTCGGCTTCTCAAGATTTATTTATTTTTCATGATAGTGATTGCATGCTAAGTTTTATTCAGCATATGGTCCTCAACGCCACGATATTTCTATTATTATTATTATTATTATTATTACTCCGTTCTACGTATTTATTTACAGGTATCCGGTGTAGCTCGCTGGTAATTAGGTCCGGGTAGGAACCGTGTTCCGGAGCAAATCTACATGCTGTCTATCCGTACGCCACGATATTAAATAATGGAACAGTTTTTGTCAAAGGCTGTTCAAGTCCTTATGAGAACCTAATGAACGCACGCCAGCCCTTCTTTTCCAAGTAACGAATCCTCTCTCGAAGAGGATTGATTAGTTCTTCATGATATACAATTACTAAAGCACAATGTAAATACATAAGAGATGGTCATAACGAGCGTAAAGTGCGCGTAGACAAATATCATATCGTCAAATCATGTATTTCCTAAGCCCTCAAATATCCGTCTCGACGGTGCCATCTCTTCCAGTGCTAGTGGAAGCATAACCAGAGTCTGAATCCTTCTCGAAAGTATAGCAGTTGTTAGAATTGTTAAAGTCAAACGAGTTCATGTCAAGATCATCAAATGTACCCATAGGGAATGGCATATTAGGATCCAGGAAATACGAAATGTCCAACAAGGCGTCCTTGTCTTCGTCGCTCGTCGGAACGGGCTGTTCCCTCGCGGCAGGGGAACTAGGCGTATGCGACCTTGGCGTTGCAGCAGGTGTTGCCGACGCCGACCGATCATTCTGCGGGAGTTCCTTGAAGAACTCGAATAAGCCATCGCGAATGATGTCAGGAAGACCAACTAGCATGTCGACTTGTACTTTCTCAAAGGACCTTTCGACTTTCTTCTGTACGAACTTAGGCAGCTCTTTCTTGAGCTTGGTTTCAACCTTTTTCCATTCGGCGCGTTTAGAGAATCCCAGGGAGTCGTTGCCGTCATAATCTAGTAGACAGATGATTAACAAATTCGCCCCTTGTCAATATCTTGGACTGGCTTACATGGAGTTGGCATAGCGTTAGGGTTAGCATGTGGGAAGAGAATCTTGTAGATTTCCGCCCATCTCTGCTCATCGCTCATGCCGGGGCAATTCTTCCTTCGCACTTTTAACTTTGCTTCGGTGGCCTCGTCGATACCTTGCAGCACTGGAACCACATCTAGCTTCTCGCAAGGCACGTCAGCTCGGAGATGGTCAGATAAGTCCTTGGCATCATCGAAGGGATCATTGCATCTAGGACAATTGTGTTTTGGTAATCGATGAGCGCGATAGAGATGTTCCCTGTCGGTATTGTTAATATGGTTGACACGGTAATATATGCATCGTTGCTCTAGTAGACCTACTTCAATCGATGAAGAGAAGTCCAGCCTGGCCCTGCACAGCTTCGGTGCTTGTTATGCGCTTTTGGGTCATTCTTGTAGAAAGGACAAGCAAATTTCCGTTCTGGCTCTATATCCTTCTTCGCACGCTTACTGCCGCCTCTATCTGGTTCATCTTCATCCCCCCCAGCCGAAGAATTGTCTTGATCATCTCCACCTAATCGGCGTTTTGTTCGAGTTGAACGACCCGATTGGCCTTGTCCAGAACTACTGCTTCCAGACTCTACCCCCTTAGAACTACCAGTGGAGCCACCTGAAGCTTCAGACGCTTCACATGCATCTTAATAATGTTAATCATCTTATAAATACCCAATGCATTGCTTTCAAATGGAATGAGGGATAAATGATCGAAGGAAATTTGTTGCGACATACTACACGCGATAGTTAGCCCCTTTTCGAGATGCTCCTAGGAATGGAACCGAGCTAGACTATAATGAGTATTCTCATACTAACCAGGAAATAATTGCGAGCCTCTTGTCGAACCACCGGTTAAATTTAGCCATTACGAGATCGACAGCTTCTTGCTTCTTGATGGCCACGTACTGATCAGGTGTCAATCCTCTCTCACTTCCGTGGTTGAGTTGGCAATTGCTGAGATCTCGAGCAGCGCGTGTCTGCTTGTCGCCCTCCATAAGACCGGCTGCGCTAGGTCGATGCTGTAATAATTCCCCAGGATTATATCCTTCTTGTTGTATACTTAAAAATTCCCTGTATACGTTATGCTCGCTCAGACATTTCTCGGGGCCAATGTTGACAGATCTGGTATCGTCAACTATAAGCGAGTCCCCAACTAAAGTATACTCGGGACAGGCTATCCTACTCTAAAGAGATGGTAAGAACGGTTTCATTTCAGCCCTGATGGGAGCCTTACCGAATCACCGGCGCTTGTCGGCTCTGGTATCTGCGGCTTGCTAAAGTCACTGCTGGATAAGGTCAACTTCTTGACCATGCTTCGCTTGAGGCGATATTCACGACGGGAGTTAATTTGCTCCCACTGGGCCACGATTTTCGCCTTAGTCGTGTTCCAAGTATGTTCAAAGGAATTGAAATAGTTGATCTGAAAATGGCGATTCGGTTTTACCCGCCCAAATGTTGAGTTGTAAATATGAGATTCGAACAACTGACGATGGCGATACTGATAACGGTAACAGTGAGGAATAGAGCTCGTTGGGTGAAGGTCGTGAGCAGTCAGTAGATCACGGGGTCTTTGAAGCATCTCTCCTAGATATAATGTGGAGTCATCACGCAGGTGACGATATGATGGTCACTTATAAGCAGCATTTATTGATGGCTGAATGGCCTAGCCAAATAGTGTGATAAAGACAGTAGCAGTGTGATTTTATTCGCGTCGGTGTGATTTGAATATATAGTTTTTGCTGATTTCATGACAGTTATAGATAGACGAGGAAAGTCCCTATATTTCGTCGACCCCCCTAGCCCAAAAATACCGGTGCTTTATACTCTATCGGTTTTGCGCAACGGCGCAAAACGAGGTGGAGGTATGCGCAAGCTGACAATCTACCAATCACACATGCTGACGTGCTCGATGCTGATTGCATAGAATACCTTCGGGAGCGCAGTGCGATAAGACTTACCGGCATTGTGTAGAATACGCCTTCGCGCGTCTAACACCCGAGGCCCTAACATTGCGAAGTCCGAATATGTGCATTACCCAGAGGGTGATGATGTTGCGCAAGACGGAGCTAGAGCGATACCTATTCTTAAACTGCTTTATAGCTCCAAGGCGATGCAAGCAACCCCAGGCGGAATCCTAACATCGATATCGCGCTTCAGCGCACGATGTAGTAGTCGCCCATAAAATGGCTGCAAGTTTCAGGCCATTAGAGTGAGTCTCGGTAGAAATCCTCAATAAGTATAGAGTTGTTAGAAGAATCAATATTTGAATTTCTTCGAGTAGATTTTCTCCCCCTTGGGTTGATCAAATCGAGAATAGAAGTTATCTTGTTATCTTCCCATAAGAAACATCTTTCGTACCCTGCCAAGCTTGCTTTCTTAAGACAGCGGATAAGTCCGGGGTTCACAATGTCTCAAGCCACAATTTCGTCAACCGAATTCTCTAGCAGCCAGTAAGTCATGAGTTATCTTAGTGAAAACAACCCCTTTTGCTAACATCATGCCACAACAGAAGTCGACGGGCATCTTCTGAAATGATGAAATATTATCTTGCTAGTTGCCCTAGCACGACAACGGATAGACTTGTCCAAGGAAATATTATATCGGATGGAGAACTCATAGATCGTCTCAAGAAGAAGGAAACCCAACTAGATGTGTTAGTACACAGGGCCAAGGGAGACGGTTCCAAATCGGCTTAGGCGAAATAAAACCATTGCATATATACCAATAACTACACCAAAACCAAACTAGGAAAAATAAAAATAAAAATAAAAATAAGTTACAGGAGAAGGGTTTAATGGGAATAGAGGAGTAATAAATGATAGAGCGTAAGAGCAGACGTTAATATAATGTTTCTGATTCCCCAGATTTATTCTTATTAGTCTGTGACTGGGCCCAAGCGTACAGTCTTTCACACCGCCCCCCTTTTCCCTCCACGAATCCATCCCATGCATTCGAATCCTTTCTTTTTACCCATTGGCACACTACTTGATTCGCTGTTTTCGAGAAACGGGCGCTTAGTAGAAGTAATGGAGACGTGTCAGGTAGTTACAAGCATCCCGATCTTCCAGCCAATGACTCCAGGGCCCCCCACGATGGGCGGCGCGAACATTGGAGGAACCAAACTTTTAAACGCCTTGCCGGCAATCAATAAGAATTGAGGGATGAACTCAGATGACATGCTTCCACTCATCGTCGTGGGCTTGGGTGTCAATGATGAACACATCGTCTTAACGCTACTTGGGCTAATTGATCTCTGTTTCGTTAGAGATTTGACATGCTTTTAATGCTAGTTATTGTGATTGCCTGAGTACCTATTTGTAGGAGCTATACGTCTAGTATACGTGATGCACCTGTTAACACTTACAACCTTGAGTAGTAGCTCTATCATGTGGTATGCATTTATTAAGACTACTCCTATTTACTGAACTGATTGTGTTCGATATTATTAGCATAAGATCACGATTCTCGGCTATGTAAAAACCTCTAAGGAATGGTTTAAGACTAACTCATAATAATGGTTTAATGCTTTCTAAACAGTTGCTCCTACGACTCGTATATATAGAACCATATGTTACCAGGCCTGGTAGTGACCGCGTCTATGGATTATACAGTTCCTGGTACATTGTGTGTCGAACAATATATAAGATAGAGGAACGGCGGAGCAGGAGCAAGTCATTGATAAAAAAGAGTAGTCTTATTATATATAGGTACCTAGATAATAGCGTCTTAGAGACTCCGAGTCGTAGGTTTCAAAGCTTGAGAAGTGACCACGTCATAATCATCCTCTACTCTTATGACTGCCCGACGGCTGGTTGCTCTCGAAGATGTGTGAACGATGTACGTCTGGGAGCGGTGTGTTAGCGACCGGCTACTAGCTTTCTAATCGGGCGATGAGGTCTGTTATGCGCCAAAACGAATAAGCCGCGCATTGGAATAGAATAAAGTTTGGTTAGGATAGCTATACATCCATTTCGTAGACGGAACATAATATCGCGCTGAATAAGTTTGGTCAAGATATTAGAAAGATAAATATAATATATATTTGGTTATTCGTAACTTGAATAATCAGTTTGCTGCTCTTTTGGATACACGTCCACCCTATGCACCTTCTTGTCCTCTATCTGGTATCGTAATTAAATGTCTGCCGTACCCTATGAACCACCAGGTCCACCGAGTAGAGCAAATCTTCGTACGATTCCGGGTCCGTATTCTTGGTACTACAAAAAGTTAGCCTCTGACCGGTTATGAGTTGAAATTAAGAGACTTGCCTCGGCCTTGGTGTGGCAATATGATCGGAACTCAGGAGTCTGTCCTAGCAAGCTACCACCAAACCATGGACCATGCCGTTGTCGCTTGTGGGTGATGACCTGTACTTCCAAGCCACCACTCTTGGCTCCTCCGCTTCGGACTTCGCTAGCCCGAATTCGGGCGTCAACAAGGTGCTTGATGTCGCGCTGTAATCTACGTCCAAAGTCTTTATATAACGTGCTACCTCCTGATAACACAATGTTCTTATACAGTCCTCGTCGAACATCGATCGGACTGGATTGGATGACGCCGTCAACGACAACAGGAAGCGGTGTGAGGAAGTCGGAAGAGTAGATTTCGGGGTTAAAGAATATTTCGGGGGCAAGAAATCGCTCGTATCCCACGTCGACAGTGACCTGACGGCCACCCGGTTGCGAGACCACATGCTTAGCAAACCGGCTACGATCTCGGTCGAACTTCGAAAACTCCTTGACGATATCGGGACATACGTAGCAGTACTCTTCTTTGATTTCCTGGGCCGTCTTTAGCGAGCTATCGGGCTCTCCTCGATCACGCAGCAGTGATTGGACAAAGTAGGTGATGTCTCGACCGGCAATTGGAATGGACTTGATTGATGATCCAATCACGTAACCTTCAGCTACTGGGATGACGTGCGTAACACCGTCACCGGAGTCGATAACGGTACCAGTGAGGGAGCGGTCTGATACTTTCGCCGATGTCCAGGATGCGGCGAGGGCGAGGACGGCTTGAACGGCGATGTAGAGACCGGCACAATTAAAGGATTCGAAGAAGATTTCGGCTGTGTTCTCTCGGTTTTCAGGGGGGTTCAAAGGCTGCAATATGTTAGCGGGTATTTGCGGTAATAAGACAAACGGCAGCTTCGTACAGGCTCGGTTAAGAGGAAATAGTGATCTTCGGGTTCGACACGGAGATATTTGAAAATAGAGTTAGACCAGAATCTTTCCATATGATCCTAATACGATATATTAGCAAAGAACTTAAGGACACTGGACCAGAGATTAATACCCAGTTCTCTATCTGTCCGTGTCGGATGGGGTAGTGTAATCCGTAGCCTGTACCAAAGTCAATACCGCAATTACATCGAATTTCTAGCGACGGGCTACCGACCTGGACCATTAGAAGCAGCGATTGCTTCATCACCAATAAAGAAATCCAAGTCTTCAGTACCCCGTTTTGCCGATAGGTGGCCCGCTGGACCGGCACCCCCTGTGAGGAAAGATGGCTTATTTGCGACAGCCGGCCGACCAGAGCCCGTTCCGCCGCTTCCACCTGCTCCTCCTTTCGTGGCTATGGCTGTTGGGAAAACGAACGAGGGGGAATCGTTACCGGCGAAACCTATCGTGTTGAAGAAGCGGTGGGTTAGAGTATTGTGACGGGTAGGATACACAGCGGTGTATTAGTGAACACAAGAAGCCTGCTTACCAAGCTTTGAAAATCCCGTGCCGCTATTTTCAAAAGTTTCATTAGTATTGCTTCCTTTCGTATTCTAAGCTCTTTAGAAGGCATTTAAGGAGCTATTGATTGCGGGGTCGCGAATACATACTTGTCCATGACAACGGCAGGGGTTTGGTTCGCCATTTTAAAGGTATAGAAGCTACGCAAGCTGCGTAGAAACTCGAATCGAAGCTTGGCACGGTGGAAATAGAAGAAGCTTGGTTATGGTGGTGAGATAACCAGCGGAGCAGCTGTTGAAGATGGTTGGCGATGATGTAGGCTGGAAGGTTGAAATTACGTGCCTATCGTGAGGTTAGGTTGCTAGGTACAGTGTGGCTGTGCGTGAACCTACATGTGGGACTTGGAAGCTGGCGGGTGGGGCCAATACGTACCTCCCAGCTATAAGTGCGGCTGAGTTAGGAGGTACAGAGCTGGAAACCCTGCGTTCCAATGCGGAGGAAGCACCAATCCTTGTCCGACAAGACCTTCGAGCTAAGCACAATGAATTTATATACTTTTTGAGACCTAGATATTTCTATTCGCCCCAGTTTCTCTATTTTTACTTAACATAGATGCCGTTCTTATGAGTGATTTAAATTCTTAGTACATATTTTGAGTCTTGTAAATAATAAACGGGAGGAGAGAATAACGTTACCTAAGCTTGACGGGTCGAATTCAGGAAAGTACCCAGGTACACTAAAGTGAGATGATGGTGAAAGTTGAAGTAGGTACGACATCTGAATAAATCGTCATCCTTTTATCTTAGAGGAAAGAGCGTTCCCAACGTGTGCATATACTCGCGGGTAGTAAGCGCGTTATCTGCGCCTGTGTCTTATTATTTTAGTATCTCAACTTATTTCAATCACTGAACTTGCCTCTTTTACTAATTGCCGGCTCCAGTTTCCAGAATTTTATAACCGTCTCGATATTGCCAAATATCTCTTTCACTGCCTGGGCAGATTAATTACTACGGAGGTATCTACTTCTAATCCTCACCCTATCTTCTCTATAGCTTACTCCGTTTCCTTTGAATCTCCCTACTTATACTTTTACACACTTTTATAGGCATTAGATTTTCTGCATTGAGATCTGTTGCTCTACTATCGTTACTTAACACTGATTACTCGGTATTGGGTTTTCTGTTCCCATCGCTTGTCATTTGGACACTTGGCATGATACCTCGTCCGGGTCGGTTGTTTATACTATCTTTCTGCTTGGCATCACGGGTCACGATATTTTAACAACTCCCTATACCTATTCGATAACAAATGCTTTTCGTCTCATAACTGTCCTAGCCAAAAAACCCCGGATGAAAACTAGCTATCGCGTAACTTGGCACTTGAGCGAGAGCCCAGGAACACCAACACATCAAATTACCTATTTATATATAAACTAGAGAGCAGGAACTTATTTTCGAACGAATTTGGGCGTTTTGGATTGTATCCTAGGCCTTAAATATAATATGGATCCTGGAGAACTCCAGGATAACGCTAACCCGTCGTGGGATGAAGATGATATTGGAGACGACGACGTTATTGACGGTCTGCCCTGCATTACCGGGCATCATGGAACCATCTCCCATTTGGAAGGTGATACCATCGTTTCTATGGATGGGGCCATGGATCGCTGGGGAAAGCGAAAGAGATTTCCTGTGGCAGCCATATTTATTCATGCCGGAGCTGGGTACCATAGCGTTGCCAACGAGGGTCTGCACATGGAAGCCTGTAGCGAGTAAGCCTTACAGTAAATCGCTCCTTGATTCTTGGGGTTTTGACGTCAAGTAGGGCTGCTCGTCGGAGCATCAAACTCCTGCGGTCAGGTCATTCGGCTGTCGATGCCGTCGAGGCCGCTATAAAAACCCTCGAGGACAAAGAAATTACCAACGCAGGGTATGGGAGCAACCTAGCAATCGATGGGACGGTAGAATGTGACGCCACGTTAGTCGATCATTTTGGCCGCAGCGGAGCTTGTGGTGCAGTTCCTAGTAAGTTGATTAGCAATAGCTTTGTGGCTGTATCTGCTTACAATTTCGGCACATAGATATCAGGAACCCAATTTCTTTAGCCAAGATGATTCTCTTGTCGAGTAACAAGCCCCTTTCATTACGGCGCGTTCCTCCGAATCTTCTCATCGGAGAAGGTGCCAAAGAATTTGCGCAGGAATCGGGCATGTTGTTGGTTCCCAATCAATGGCTCGTGTCGAGAAACGCTAGAGACCGTCATATTAGATGGCAGGAGGAATTGAGGCGTGCAGAGGGCAGAATATCTCTGCCTCCCGCGTCCAGCGCTTACGACAAGGCTTTCGACAACAATCATAACAACGAAATCAGTAAAATTGCGCACCCCGACCACACTACCGCTATACTGACAGGGACGTGGAATGAAGGCCAGCCAGATTCTCCAGCATCGCCTTCCTCGTCAGGGAATAATGAAATACCCGTACTAATAAAAAACGATCTTGATCAAATCCCACCCAAAGCCCATGTCGAACGTAGCCCGCTTAACTTCTTGGCAGCCCCTTCAGGTTCAAAAACTAAGACCGGGGAGATACCATCTCCCGCTCCGAAGCGTCCGCGGTTCAGCCCTGACCAGAGTAATGAGTCCCTAAAGTCAACCTCCAGTACGTCAATATCCCACGATATGACTGGGGCAGGCCTTCACGATGGTACTAGTCCAGAAGCCTCCGCAGATCCTTTTACGCCTCAAACTAGGCCAGTTCTCGTCACTACAACGACGTCATGTTCTGGTACGTCGCCACTAATCGGGACCGTACATGACCATAGGAACTATGAAAAAGAGGATAAAATCACCGATACAGTAGGCGCAATTGCAATCGATATGACTGGAAAAATCGCTGCTGGGTCATCCTCAGGTGGTATTGGTATGAAACATCGGGGACGAATTGGCCCGGCTGCCTTGGTGGGGATTGGAACAGCCGTTGTTCCAATTGACGATAAGGACCAAGACGGTGTGGCCGTCGCTGCCGTCGCAAGCGGTACAGGTGAACATATGGCTACCACAATGGCATCCCAAAAATGTGCCGAGCGGATATATCAAGGTACACGTCGTGGGCCTGGCGGAAGAGATGTAGCCGAGGAGGACGAGAGCTCCATTCTCCAAAACTTCATTGCCAATGACTTCCAGGAGCACCCAGGTGTCAAATACTCTCCATCGACCGGAGCTATTGGTGTTATGGCGGTTAAAAAAGGACCAAGGGGCTATTATTTATATTTTGCTCACAACACCGATTCATTCGCTCTGGCCTCGATGGGTTCTAATGATATCCAGCCAGCATGCGTTATGTCGCGCGGCAAGGAAGGAAGCTCTGGCCTAGGTCGTATCACACAAGGAGGCCGTAAGATTCATTTATAAGTTGGCTATATCGGACGCCAATATCCGAGGGATTCTCTCAAGGCTCCTCCGCTTTACACGTCGCACCTGACCGCTCACCTATCCTCCAACCCTGATATGTTTCTAACAGTCGCAATATTCTTATCCTTCTTGTACCTAAGCTCGAAATAGATTGTGGTGCGTCGTAACCAGCATTTTCGAGATACCCCTGAATAGCTACCTGTTACATTTACCCTCGGTCTTGTGTTCGGCGGGATTGTTGTCTTTTAGAGACAGTGATCCTCAAAAATTGCAGTCGGCCCAAGACTGGGATCTAAACGGAAATCCTTGGATTAATGGGATTGCATGGGTGATGCTAGCAGTGGAATCACTTTATCAGTATGAATAGAGTATAAGTGGTACAGAAATTTAGAGCACGCCTAAGTTGACTGCTTTTTCACTACGCCTATGCTTTTAAATCGTGATATTCTGTCCCATACCAGTGACGACTCCGTCTATGCAAACTCCAACCCATTGCGATACAACCAGGTCGCTACCATGTAATGATGAGATAATAGTACAGTAAACAAGACTCGCGCGACTCCCTCTTAGCCGCTAGGGGCAGGTGTCCCCGTGGCACTACCCGTGTCTTCTCTGCCCCCCGAACCATTGATGCGAGCTTTCTTCTTCTTCTTTTTACGAGGTGCGACGGCGGGTTTAGCACCATAACCGCCGAGGGCCAATTTGGTACCGCAGGTCAGACACTCGGCGTTTTCAGGCACAGAGCAAAATATGCTCAGGCAGATGCTGCAAACGAAACCAGTATCGACGACGTTGCGGTGGCAGAAACACGCCGCGCGGAAATCCACAGAGTCTTGAGTGGGTGTAACGAGGGACCGTCGAGCCTCGGCGTCGGCGAGGAACCCGAACATTAAGTATGAGAGCAGGCCACGCGGATTCGAGGCTGCGGAGAGGAAAGTGCCTTCTGTTATAAAAGCAGCTTGTTGGAGAAATGTGGGCGTTCCGTAGAGGGATAATGTATCTATTGGGATGCGCGCGTGCGAGGCCGCGAAGACAGCATTCATAGTTGGGATGTACTGCGCTGGCTCCGAGTCCGAGACGGAGAGTACGAGAATGCGCGAATGTAATGTAGTAATGGAGGATCCGGCGGGTGAGGAGTTAGCCCCGGTGGATGTCGGATTCGCGGGGTCCGAGGACGTCTTCGTTGGCTCGAGGGCGTGCGACATCTTGTGGATGTAGGATAAAGCTAGTGTGAGAGCTCCTGATACTAGGGTCGTCGGATTGAGATCGGAGGGTGTGGTGCTGTCGATGAGGGATCGTAGGGAGGTTAAGATAGAAGTCTCGACCTGGGCGAATAAAGGGAACTTATCCCCTGAGCCGCCTGGTTCTATAGTCGAGGCTCCATCCTGTTTTCCGTCTATATCAGTCATTTCAACGTCACCATTAGAGCGCGAAGACGATGCCTTGAAATCGGGATTGGGAGACTTCGGGTAAAGCCAAACGGCGCGGTTGGGATGTGCGGCGAGTATGGCGACATGGCTGTCGTTGCCAAAGGCAAGATGAGCGTTGACGAAGACAAGCAGGTTGGCCAGGGCCTTGGAGATGGGGAGAAGGTCGGCGATGGCGGCCCATGCGCGTGGATTAGTATCTACCACGATTGTGAGGAGCGACGGTATTTGGCTTGTGGTAGAGGCGGCCTCATTATAGTGCTCCGATGCGTCGATGCGGTTCATCGTGCCGTCTCTTTTATTTCAACCTATTAGGGAAAGTTTTACGACATGAGAAAGAGAGAAGAAGGGGCTCCGAGGCCGCCTCCTTTGAATAATTAGTTATTCTATTGTTCAAATTTTCGTAATTCCGAGTCCAATGGTACGAGGAGAAAGGGTTAAATTCATGGGTGATATTGTAGCTCGGTTTGATATGGGAATTGATAATTAATAGTATGGCGAAGATGAGTTATTGACGGGATGAGTATCGAAATTCCAGACTGGTATGAAAAGATTGATAACGAATTGATAAGAGCTGACTGGAGAATTCCATTGATGTGAGATAGGTATGTACATGAGTACAGGCATGGATGTACCTGGCTTAGCTACATGTAGGTAATCCTTTACCGAGCTCACCGAGAGGGACCCGCCTTAGAGTTGTATCACAACACGCGCCTGCGTTTCAATGCCGTGCCAAGCCGGGGAAGAAATCACCCACTAACAAAAACGCCTGCTCACATGACTAATATTCAATACTTTGATATATGTACATGGTACTGGCTACATGCAATAGGTAGACGTCATTGTTGAGCAGATCTTACGGAACCCCTGCAGCTACTTTATCAGGCGCAAAAAGTTTCGATAACCCTATTGGCGTTTTACAAACCTTAGCGGGGTATTTTCAGCAAATGTGGTACGGAATGTACGAACGTTTCCTAACTTCCATCTCTTGAATAAAGTATGCTTTGAAGCCTAGACTTTTTTAAATTTCTATCTTGCTCTATTTTATTTTATAAGCTTACATGTCTCACATTTGAACTATCGTCATCGCCCCAACGCTTCAACTTGATCTCCTGCGGTTAGATCGTATCCCCCGTGTGTTTGCTTAAAGGCAATCCCATCTTGTTCTACTTAGCTAGGTATTTCAAGGTATCGATAAATAGTTGTAAGTCGTTGGCACCCCACGCCTTTTTTTCTCACCCTACAAAACTCCATGGGAATATTGCTCCTTACGGCACGTTACATACCCCAAACGGACCATTCTAGCCAACTTCGCTTCCTCCCCAGCGGTTCTGCGCTTTGCCTTATATATATCAATCCTATACGACTTGGGTCTAAATTAGGTTGCAGCGACTGATACCCCATCGATTTAGTGTGGTTCATGTGAGTAAATTTCACCAACGATCCGTCCGTTTCGAAACCTTGAAAGGGCTACCAGTAGCTTCAAGAGGGCAGCCTTAAGATCTTCTAGTCTGGAATTTAATGCTAAGCCAAAATCCTTCGCGGCTGTACTTGCAGCGAATCACGACGAAGATTCAATCATATCTGATCACAAGCTTACATAGGTAGGTGAGAAGAGGTCTAGGTGTGTGATGTTTTTTTCTTTGTATCTGAACCGCTTTCATATTTCGTCACGAGTCCAACATCTGACCCATTACTCGTGTTCTATCACCAAGCCCATGGAAAAGCGTCCCTAACCGATGAGAAAGTTAGTCTCTTCGTTTAGAACTCACATTCCGACTATTTAATATCATCCCCATCGTAGCCTTACCCATTTACACTTCTCTTAGTCTTATGCCAAAGCCCAGTCAGCTGTTTCATTATTGTACTAACTACTACCCAAGACTCAAGAATACCACCCCAATAGCTAGGCATTGACCGTTGACGAAGTATAAGCCCCTCAACACGCCACTAGATTATTTTTAATTCCGTTATTCCGCCAAAGACACATTTCTATAAAGTCTCGTCAAATATTCTTAAATCCCCTTGTTTCGCTCACATCAGTTGCTCCTAACACGCTTCATCAACAAGTTATAACGATACCTAATATCAAACCCGGGATTATAATGGACGAATCTCCTATTGACCTCACTTCTAATCGTGAGGAAATGGCCAAGTTGAGCAACGTGGAACAGACGCAGCTTATCCTGGCTCGATTAATGGAAGGAGGCCAAGAAGATGAAGACACTTGTCGCGAACTTGACCATCTTACCAAAATGTTAAATGACGATACCCAGGCAAAAAACAAAAGCCAGTCTATCTGCGACGTGATCGATGATGTATGTGTTGATACCATACTCGGCTATCTCGATATGAGACAGGCTGATTCAGTCCGTGGTCACGCCGTTTTAAGTGCTTCGGCCTATCTTAAGGCAGCTGGAAGCAAAGGGAACGAGGCTCTTCGCAAATTCTTTTTCGATCGAGTCCAAAGAGGAACCTACGACGACTTTATCGTCGCATTTTGCGTCGCCGCTGCCGTGTTCCCCATCGCCCCGGACGTAACGGCTGACATATTCCTCAGCGAAGGCTTTTTACCTACTTTGGATCCCTTGATGCGGCGAAAGTGGAAGAGCAGAAAGGTCGAGACGGCATGTTTGGAAATGCTTAATGCTGCTTCTATGAATGGACAGTGCCGCGAGGCTATCCAGAAGTATTGTGCTGACTGGTTAGAAGAGGTCGTCGACCAGGACCCGAATGAGTTGGCCAGGCTTACTTACACGGCGGATCCTGAAATTCAAATATCGGAAGGCTCAATCGCCATGAGGAGGCACTCTGAAGCGGTACAAAACCTAGCCGCAGTCATATTAGCAAAATTGAGGGTAGGCACACTGAAGCTTCCGCTCGCGTCACCGCCCGCATTCGAACATCTCGAGTGGAAGTGACCGGTGAGGTGAGGAATGGAGTTGGGCTGACCTGAAGGTTTCAGGCGGTGCCATCGTCGGCGCAACAGACGACAGAAGAATCCGAAAATAGAATACAACAAGCGAACACCAGTATCGAGGACCTCTCGAAAATGTTTAGTACGATGATTTTGAAAGATCCGGAGAGCGGTAAGAAGCATGCGGTAGAGGGCTTGGCTTATACAACAATCCAACCCCAAATTAAGGAGGAGGTCGCGCATAACAAAGAGCTTTTAAAAGCTCTTGTTAAGATTTTGAGTGATGCACCTGCAAAATCGCCACTTACGTACGGAGCTCTAAGCATCTTTGTAAACCTAACTCGCTACCAGCCAGTACAATCCGAGGAGGAAAAGAAGATGACTCAACTGAAAGCGTACGCTAATGCAGCTGGAAAACTGGCAGCTCCAAATCCCCTTAACGATGACGACCACGTCTCGGAGCGGTGTAAACGAGTTTTTGAAGCAGGCATCGTGCCAGTTTTAGTTACTCATAGCAGACACGGTTCGATTGCCTCGCTTAATCTCATCGTGTCGATTATCTCTGCATTGTCAGTTACGACTAGCTTACGAGGTCAGCTTTCTCAGCAAGGAGCTGTCAATCTCCTGATTGCGGCTGCCTCAGCTCTGCCAGATTCGGAGTCGCAAGCCAAACGAACAGCATCCCAGGCACTCGCTCGTATACTAATCAGCACAAACCCAGCTCTCGTATTTGGCGGGACGCGCGCTCGCCCGCAGAATTCTGCAATTCGGCCCCTCATCTATTTACTTAGCATTGACCCTGCAGCCGAAACTCGAGATCTTTTGCCGACGTTTGAGGCGCTGATGGCACTCACCAACTTGGCGTCTACGGATGATGATACGCGGGTGACGATTATCCGCAATGCTTGGCCTCAAATCGAAGAGCTGATGTTATCATCCAATAATCTAGTATCCAAGGCTGCCGTCGAATTGGTCTGTAACTTAATGCAGTCTGTTGAGGGTATTGCTCAGTACGCGGGCGATAACCCACAAGCCGCTAATCGATTGCACATTCTTCTCGCGCTTGCGGATGCGGAGGATGAAGGGACTAGAAGCGCCGCTGGTGGTGCTTTGGCATCTCTTACTTCCTATGACACTGTTGTAACTAGCATTGTCAAGAGGCCGCGCGGGGTGGACGCGATTTTGGGTCTCTGTAGTGAGAAGAGCGAGGATCTACGGCACAGAGGCGTATTCATCGTCTACAACATGGTGGCGTGTGAAGGGGAAGCAGGTAAGATGGCACGGAAGGAAATTCGGGAGAAGAACGGGGTCGAGGTTTTGAAGGAGTGTGCGAAAAGTAGTCGGCGGTCTGAGGTTGTTGAGGTTACTGTTCAGGCTCTAAAGGTTTTACTTGATAATCAGGACTAAGGCCCAGGGAAATGGAAGCTGCCAATGGTTGTGCGCTGCAAAATTTGTGCGTACGAATGATGAAATACTGAATATAATCGCCGTGGACAGAACACTCAGTTTGAATTTTTCGGATCGATTTATCCATACCTCATTTATAGTAATACGCTGGTTTCTGCACCTTTTTAACCCAAATTTCTATCGATGGCATGCTTTAAATTCGCGTAGATATAATTTTGCGAATAAGGCTCTTCTATGATACAATGGCGCCCTGGCGTGAGCATTTTACCCCTATCCCCCCGACGTCTTAAATGCCAGCCAAATACCAATAGATTTACTCGTCTACCCTGTTTAGAACAGCAACGCCCTCAACATGTCCAGTCTGCGGGAAGAAGTCAAATCCACGTAGACTTTCAATCGCGTACCTCGTGCCCTTTTTCTCCCCCCCAGCATCAACCATTTCCTCAGCCTGTGCGCCCCCTTCGCTCTCAAGTCCACGAACTAGGACCCCAACATCACGCGCCTGCGTGTGCACATTACAACTAACGTACACGACCCTTCGGGGCGCAAAGCGCATCAGCTGGTTGAGGAAATCTTCGTCACAGCCCTTTCGCGGAGGGTCAAGCACGACGACCGTCTGGTCGCCAGGATACGCCTTGCGCAAATCAGCCGTAAACAAGTCCTTCGCATCCGCGGCGATGAACTTGGCGCGCGAGGGGGGAAGATTATTCGCCGCGGCGTTGCGAGAGGCGTAGTTGATCGAAGCTGCGCTGATATCGATGCCGACGCTACCGCCGCTGAATAGGGATGACAATGTTATGGTGAATAGACCGGAGCCGGAGTATGCGTCGATGAGGTATTTGATTTCGGGGGAGGCGGGGGAGGAAGAAGGGGGGAGAATGTGTTGCCGGATGTAGTCGGTGAAGGGGAGGAGGATGGAGTTGTTGTTTTGGAAGAATGATCCGGCTGGGTTGTGGAAGACGTAGGGCCCGACGTACTCGGTTGACGTGGCGTTGTTGTCCGTCACATAGGTCTTGAGGTCTGTGTATTCTTCTGTTTCGACTCGAACCACAGAGTTCTCAGGTAGCGAGGGCGATGGTGATTTTGCCCTCGTTCCATCTAGTGAAGATGGTCCTTGGGTATCAGTCTGTTTCTTTGGAATACGCTTGGTGCTTTCGCGCAGAAGAATTGTGGCACCTCGAGTGTACTTTCCATACTCGACCGCCATGCGCGCGCGTTCGTTCTTCATCCCGAGGCGCACAGCGTCGGTGCTAATAGGACAGTCCTCGATATCTAAGGTGTCGCGCTTGCCCTTAAGCATGAAGCCGATAGGGGGGCAGCTCTTGTGAGGCACCTTCGATCTGCGCCAGCCCAGAGGAGCATCGAAGTGCGGCGTTAATTTGGTACGGTAGCCGTATTGAAGCGGGCTACCGATAGTGTCCTGGATAGCGGGGATAAGCTCCGGAGGAAGCTGAGAGAAGTGACGAAAGGCCTTCTCGACGATGCTCTTCTTGTGTTTCAACTGGTCGGCGTAGTCCAACATCTGGAATTGGCATCCCGAGCATGTCGCAAAGTATTTGCACTGAATACGACTGTCGTCACGGGAGGCGGATGGCGATACGACGGAGATATAATCCGTCACGGTGTAGCCCTCTTGGCTTAGGTGGCGGTACACTTTCGCCTTGACGATATCACCTGGTACTGAGAACGGCACGACGTAAACGCGCTTGGAGTCTTTATGTAAGGCTAGACCCTCTCCCGTTGATGCAAGCTCGACAACCTTAACTTCGATTTCGGAGCCCTCTTCTGGAATACTTTCAGTTTCTGGCTTTGGCGCATCGTTCTCTCCTTCTTCCCCACCGTCATTATCTCGATTAAGAGACTTGATTAGATTTTGCACGTCGATAGCCAAGATTTCCTCCGAAGAGCCAGTCTTCATGTCTCTCTCCCTCTTCCGCACCTTTTTTTGATTTTTCTTATTGTCCTTCCTCATTCCCCCCTTAGGCTTTTCATGGTGGAACGGTCTTTTGCCATGATTAGGTCCTGGCCCTTGTTGCTGGTTTTCCATCTTCACTTGTTCGTCTGATGAAGCCATCCCTTGAAAATTTGGCTCTTTTATCATACGTATAACGTCCGCGGCGCTCAAAGGAGCATCAATATCGCTTTGAGACTTGGATCTACTCCTACTCTTGGTAGATTTATATTGAAGACGTATACTGGCTCCAACTTGGGGCATATGAGTGTGGCGAGAGTTGAAGACGAGGGACTGAGGTGAAAATTGCGATAAGCTAAAAACAGGACGGGCTGTAAGTCTAGTTCTTAGGAGACACAGTCGCGGCGTTACTGTTGTGCAGGGCCGCATTGATTTAATAAGTGTTAATGAGTGTTTAGAAGTTTCCCAAATTTATGATTTATAACTTATTGAAACCTTGAAAAAATACTCGAAATTGTAAATCGGCAATTTTTCACTGGATGATAGAGATTGTGCTAACCTAACCGTTAACTAGGTATTATGCAGGAGCGCCTTGCGGTGGCTTATCGCGATTAGATACCGGGCAGCCCCACCATGTCTTTTTAAGGATTTAACTACCTTAGTTGTAACTAACGTTTCTTAACCTTTCTTAACTACCATTTAAAAGAAAGACTTTTATTAGACTTTTAACCTAGTAATAAGTCACTCCATCCCTTTCAACGGCCTGACCTACTGTCTACCTCCTACGCTGCTAGGTAACCTATCCTCTTCATTTATATAGCTCTGACTCAACGCATCAATCCTTGTGCCACAGGGTCCATCTGTGCCTGTTGAGCCGCCAATATCGCGTCATCGTGATTTACCTCGTGGTTTGCATCGTGAGGGTGATGCGTCTTGTGGTGCCCGCCGTGACTATCCCCTGCATGAGGAGTTCTATGTGGTGGGTGGGCTTGATTATTTCGTGCGGGTCTGGCTGGTTCTCCCACACTGTTGCTTTTACTCGACTTCTCATTAGATATTCTGTCAGCCATAATGTACACTCCAGTCTAGGAAAAATTGAATATTATACAAGTGCTCCAAGGGCGTGATGTAAGTAGTACTTACGCCAAAACACATGATGGTGGATTAAGTAGTTCTCTTGTTGTTGATATTATGAAATGGAAATATTCAAATGAAACTAGCTTATATACAGAAGAAATGGCATATTTATATTGACTTTTAATTTCTACTATGTAGGTTGATTATGAGTTGATTATGGGTTGACAAACCCCCTCTTCCTCTAAACGCCACGCTACACTAATGACGTGTTGAGACTCAGCCTCGATATCGCGTGTTAGGGAACCAAGCTCGATTATTGGATGATATCAAATTATTATAAGATTAACACGTACGCCTCCTGTGTTTGCATGGTGGCGGTGAAATGTATGGAAGAAATGGCATTATTACTACGCCTTGAACCAGCCGGCTTAAAGATAAATATCTGGACAAATATCTGGACAGGTATAAACTGATAGACACGACTCTGACATACATATTCGTAGATAACACGACTGGGTCAATATTTGCACTGTTACCCTCGGGCATAGATGAGGCAGGCAGTCCATGGTCTGATGAGGCTTCTTGGTGAGGCGAAATGACGTTGCGGGAAGCATTTTTCATATGCCTAATTATTGCGCCCGTAAACTTCCATGAATGCTTACCTATTTATTTGAGATCGTCTTCATATTTTATTTTCCAATGTTTTGGTGCTAACTGATCAACATCTAGGACAGTACCCAAGTTCTTCCAGCACTATTATAAACTCTTCTCAACCTTCGACATGTCGACAACAGGTATATCGATCAGGGTTTGGTCGACCATATTTCACATAAGAACAATGAGTGATAGCAATCTACTTAAGAGTTTTCACTCTGACTTGGTTTCTGTCCCTACTATTTGTCAATTTTCGAGGATTGATATTTGGCCCATTTCTTGGGACTGACCTTCGCGAACTAGGTAGGGGGGCAACCGGTGGCGTGAAACAGTCGATGATGGATATACGTTATCCGTTCGCCTTCAAATTATTTTCAACTTCTCGAAAACCGATAGTCAACCAAAATCAGAACGTTACTCAATTCATCTTTGGGGAAAGTTCGAGACTGTTTAGAAACCTCGTATTAGAACTAATTGTTTTGAAGCATCCTCTGATCAACCATCACGCGCACATTGTGAATATAGGGGCAATAGGGTTCGATATTGAAGACGACGGTCGTGGTTCTCACAATGTGTGGCCAATGCTTATCATGAAAAAAGCTGCTCACGGATGCTTATTTGATTACCTTGGATCAAATGCCACCGAACCGGTTCCGAGACCGATAACTTGGAACGATCTCATGGTATATACCGTGAGATCCATCCTTAACTCTAACTCACCTATAATCATAGAATTCTGCTATAACATTCGCTACGCCGCGACGACCAGCCGAAGCAGACATCCTTCGTCCGTTCGGCAAGTAGCTGTTTATTTGCAATACAACGAGAATACGCGGTCAACCCGATGGATCCTGATTCAGCCATCGGAAAGTATCGAGTCTTCAATTACCGAGTTTCTTAGGGGCCCTAACAGCGACTACCTATCTATCTTGGGAGCCGATGCTCTTGCATCATATTGTGTTTGGTTCAACAGAAAGAAATTGGAGAGTACATAAATGAACTCGACCGACGCTTAACATGATTGGTATATGTGGTTTTCCATCATGATGGCTTGAACAAATCACTAGGTAAACTATTCCAGGAAGAGAAAGCACTATATATCGATGTTAGTGGCAAATCGCTCTACGACTTTACCATCCAATTCGACGATACCCAAGCAACACGGCACCTTCGCTTTGAATTATTGAAAGCTTCCACTATAGTAGACTCCAATCTAGAAGTTGTGTGTAGCTACGAGGCTCATTGCCGAGACCTCTCGAGGAGGGGTCCTGGTGGAAAGAACTCGTCGTTCTTTACGGAAGCAGAAATATACGCAAGCACATTGCACTCTCATAAAAAGAGCATAAGCACACTTCTAAGGCGCTCCGAGCAAGCCCTGAACATGGTAGGCCAATCCTTAAACATCCAAATATGGTATCTAGGCTAATTGTATATGTACCTATCTTATGAAGCTTTCCCACATCCTCTAATATCGAAATACGAGAGAGGTGATGGCGAATACTGAAGCAGGCCGTCGGACTCTGACATCGCTGGAAACAACCGCCCACGGGTCAGAAATGGGAAGAATTGTCGACCAAATTTTTTTTTTTTGTTACAATGGGAGCATTGCCTTTCATAGCAACAATGTATCTCCCGGCTCCACTCCTGGCGGCTCGTCGTCCCGTCTTATATATTATTGATATATATACACCCTAATTGCCCTAAAGTCAATAATTTCTTACCATCAAGTTGATTATTGTTGTTATTAGGGTCAGTTGAAAACTGATAAAGGAGGTAGGTTAGAATGGTGGCATGAAAGTATCCGAGCGTGATTGAAATTGCGCCGCCCCGGTGACTTCGGAATGCTTCCTGCGTAAGAATTACAAATCCGGGGCTTGGTAAACAGGGAATGTGCCCCTAAATACCTATGACTTTGACTGCTAGCTCACGTTAGCTCATGTCTTCTTCAAGTTGTACTCTGGTTTCTCGACTTGCAACTTGCATCCATTATGATAATAGGAAGGTTCAGGTGAATGGTGTAACTTGACATATTTCGATATTTCGTTATAGGTAAATAATAAATAAGGTAATTAATTGTTAAATACATACAGTAACCACTTACATATCTCGGGTGTTATAGATTACGACATTTATGTAAGTCTGAGCTAAAAGCTTGCTACGTGGTAGTATGGTGGGGCTTACAATATTACACTACTAAATACCTACCTAACTTCCCTACCAGGGAGTTACATGGGTAACTAACCTAGGTAGTTAGTTATTGGTAGTTATTAGTTAATAAATCTCGTCGGGTTTCTTATCTCGCTTTATAATCCGCGGCTTTTCAGACACGGGTACAAATGCTGGCACAGAAGATAACTGCTAACCCGAGATTATCTTCAAGAGTACCCGGATAGGATACGCTAGCAACGTCGGGACGTTGTCTCTTAACTAATCGTCAACTTCTCTAACCTACCTAGTTATTTCTTATTTCCTCCATTTTCCTTCCCTATCTCTATATTTTCATCCTTCTTTACATCCTTATCTTAATGCGCCACCGTCGAACTGCAACTTATAAGTACCTGTCACAAGGGTATCCATGCACCCTTCTACTACCTAAGAGTACACGATCTCGTCTTGTAATACGGTATGCTTTAGGAGTACCTATTGCTAGATACAGAGCACAGACAGGCGGATCAGGATCGATTGCAACATACTTAAGCCCAATCACAACATTTGTAAAGACTCAGCGAGATGAGTGAGTACCTAATAGACAACCGGGTTATATTCCCTAAATCTTTTAACATATAGAAAACTAATATACCCTCAAAGTAGCCCTTGCATCGCTCCCGCAGAGTCTTCTGCTATTACTCTTAACTGTCGCTCCTTCAGCTGCAGTCCCATCACAATGGCAGCCAGCTGAGCAAATAGTGTTGCACCAGCAATCCGTTTCGGGAAAACGAGGCGCTGTTGCTTCTGAGAGCAAGATCTGTAGTCAAATTGGTATTGATCTTCTCGACCAAGGTGTAAGTCGTACTTATTTATCTTAAGTCTCCTTTTTGAGTACCTAGGTTCCTCATAATCGCACCTTAGGGAAATGCTGTCGATGCTTTTATCGGGACTCAGCTATGTGTCGGTGTCGTTGGCATATATCATTCGGGGATCGGCGGTGGCGGTTTTAGTCTCATCCGGGATAGTAACGGTAATTATACCGTTGTCGATTATCGTGAATCTGCTCCCGGCTCAGCATACGAGGACATGTTCCGGGGTAATGTGATGGGTAGTGTGTACGGTGGACTTTCCGTCGGCGTGCCGGGTGAGCTACGAGGTCTCGAATATGCGCACAAGAGGTTCGGCTCGCTGCCGTGGAAGTCCGTTGTGCAACCCGCCGCTTCCGTGGCTCGCCATGGATTCCCGGTATCCGAGGATCTGGTACGGTACATGACGTTCGGTCTCAAAATAGTCGGCTGGAATTTCTTGATCGAAGATCCTTCATGGGCCCAGGATTTCGCCCCGAATGGTGAGAGTCGTTGATTTATATATGCCTCTCATTATGAAGGCATTCGTGACAATAATACCAGCTAACAATATCATTAGGCGCCTTGATAAAACTAGGCGACACCATGAAAAGAAAACGCTATGCGAAGTAAGCCAATTATCCACGATGATAATTCAACACCTAACACTCACTAATTCTCAATCTAGAACCCTTGAGCAAATTGCCGAGCATGGTGCCGACGTATTTTACACTGGTCCAATGGGTTCGTAGATCTTCCCTCATTCACAGCGCCGATATCCTAATTCTCTCGCAGCTGAAGCAACGATTGAATGCATTCAGAAGAATAATGGCACCATGACGCTAGAAGACATGTCCGACTACGAGGTCATCATCCGTGAACCCATCAGTATCTTATATCGCGATTACAAGCTGTATACATCAGGCGTGCCCAGTAGCGGTGCCGTGTGTCTGAGTACGCTCAAAACGATGGAGGGATACGACGCTTCAGACGTCGCTGCTAATCCTAATCTCACACTGCACCGCTTCGACGAGTCAATGCGTTTCGCGTACGGGGCTCACCAGGCTCTCGGCGACCCGGCCTTCGTTTCTGACGCGTTGCGACTCGAAGAAGCCATGCTAGACGATGCGCACGTCGAATCGATACGTCGGCGCATTCGCGACGATAAAACGCAGCCCGTCGAGAACTACGACCCCCATCGTATTTATGTCCCCGAAAGCCACGGCACCTCGCATATCTCGACTGCCGATTCCTCGGGGTTTGCTGTCTCTTCCACGACCACCGTCAACCTGCTTTTCGGCAGCCTGCTCATGGTCCCCGAGACAGGCGTCGTGCTGAACGACGAAATGAACGATTTCTCCATCCCCGGCGTGCGCAACGAATTCGGATACGCGCCTAGTCCAGCGAATTACGTGCGTCCGGGAAAACGTCCGCTCTCATCCATTACACCCGTCATCGCCGAATGGCTTAACGCATCTACCTCCACCGCCATCCCGCTCCTCGCCGCCGTCGTCGGCGCTGCCGGTGGATCGCGCATCATCAGCTCCACTACGCAAGTCCTATGGCATATGCTAGAGCGCGGGGCGTCGGTAAAGCACGCGGTAGCCGAGCCGCGGTTCCACGACCAATTGATGCCGAACCAGGTCGCTTTCGAGTACAGCTTTGATAACACGACTGTGGCTAGTATGTTGGAGAAGAAACACAACGTAACATGGGTACGCGAGGGGTACAGCGCTGTGCAGGCCATTAGTGTTAGTGAGGATGGCGTGTTTAAGGCCGCCGGCGAGACGAGACAGAAGAATAGCGCTGGACTGACTTTATAGAGACGTCTCCGTTTCCCACCTACCACAAATTACTACCCAGGTATCTACCTACCTAACGCGGGTCGCGGCGGTCCTGGTGGTTAGATAAATACTCAACTCACCTTGTATATATTTGCGACTCATAGATTCCAGTTCAAGCATTTAATCCTTGTAACGCTCCCGAAGGCGATGCACGAGGATAGGCTACGTGAATAAAAGTATATTCCGTAATTATACAGGCTCGGTTCTACCTAACCTAACTCATAATATTCTCTCCTTTTCCGTCTGCGCGACTATCTTCAATTCAACGCGCCGCAGGAATAAAATAACAAAGGCAATGCAAACTCCGAGCCCGCCTCCCACCGTGAGTAATCCTGGGGGTATCGGATGTAAGTCTATATCTATCTGGGTAGTAGGAATATTGGTAGTGATAGTGGTACCATATGGGAGAGAGGAATTGGTTAATGTGGTAAGTAATGAGTGAAACGATGTGATTTACAGCTTCATGGCGACCAGCTTCTCCAACTCGGCCAACCATTTCTTCGCGAACTCTTCCTCAGAGAAGCGCCTGGACGATAAGCGCGCTCTGCGTCTGACGGAGAGGGGATCGGGGTGCGAAAGCGCTTTTTCGAAACCATCAGCGAACTCTGATGTAGTCGAAGCATGGAAGCCTGAGCAGAATCTGTTAGCTAAAATATCCAATGAGAAATATTGCGATCGACATACCTGTAGGTTGGCCGTCAACGTCAGTAACGATATCTAGTTTCGGACCACCGCTGTCGTGCACGACGGAAATCAGACCTGCAGCAAGGTATTCAACCACGCCAATGCCAAAATGCTCATTCCACATGCCATTCACACCCACGAATGCCTTGCCAAGCCATTGGAGGATCTCGGACCAAGGGGCGTCGAGCTGGAATATCACTTGATCCTTGATTTGCAATTCATTGACTAGCAGACGAAGTGTGTACACGCGCCTCGAGTCGTCGTCGCCCCTAACGCTACCCAGGAGAACTAATTTCGCTTCCTTTGCTGAAGGAGTACCGGTTTTGACAAATTCCGCAAAGGATTGTAGGATAAGTTGGTGGTTCTTCTCTGGTCGGAATTGGGCAATATATACCAAGTACTTTTGGCGTCTCTTTTCACTTTCTTCGGATATTTCAACGGCTCGCTCAATATCATGAACGGCGCACGGGGGGTACACGACAGCAATCGGATGCCCCTTTCCCCTCTGCTTTCGCCGCGGCCCCCACAAGGATTTGATATGGTTTTGAGTCCAGGAAGAGTTGGTCATAACCACATCAACAGACGCGCCCATCCATGAATAGATAGCGGCGAAGATCTTCCAGTAGTATTTCTTCAGGACACCCTTGGCACCAACCCCCTTACCCGCATTGACGCCCTGGCTTCCAACTGCAGTCTTAGGGTCGAGAGAGTCAAGCATATCCGTGGAGATGGTAGGATAGTGCACGTATGCAGCAGTCGGTACATCCGGGAAAAGAATCTTGCTCAAGCCGAGTACGAAAGCGTAACCCATAGTATCTACAAAAATATCAGGTACTAGGAGATTAAAAGCATCGAATCCCATGATTACGGATCCAATCGACTGTCCTAGTAACGTCATATGCGGCCACGTAGAAGACAAAACCCACTGTCGGGTTGTAAGATAGAGGAAATGGATGGTAGGAGGGTGGATATCGATACTGAAAGTATTCTATAATACAATTAGCAACCTTGCTCGCAGGTTTACTAAAGGACGGGAGCCCCAAACCTTGACCCGAGAGAGTATGCTCTCTTTTGAAATATCGTGGTCGCCCGTATAAACAACGATCTTGGCATTTGGCCATCTCTTCTGAGTAGCTCGAACTGCAGCCCATAGGACTCGTTCGCCACCCCCTCCAGCGTTACAGAAAGGATGGAAGAAACCGATTATTCCATCCCAATCTCGGTCGCCCTTCTCTCCGTTACCGGATGATCCAGCCGTAGATCCATCAATGTTCTCCCAGCTCTCGTCGTCGCTACTAGCATTGCCGTCCTTTCTCTGAGCTTTGGCTTCTTTAAATCTAGCTTCGCTTTCGGCAGTAGTACGGATGAGCAAAGAGCGGCGACCCTCGGAACTCCTCCTCAAGCACCAGCCAATGGCTGATCCAACCGTGAGTGCGAATATACGGATTAAGAGTGGAATGATGAAATTCCAGACTGCTAATACGGCGAAAGGAGTGCAAGCGACGGCGATGGCCGTAAAGGCTAGAGTCTTGGGCTCCATGCCGAAGGAGTAAGGTGCGTGGTTGGAGGAAACGGAACAACTTGAGCTAGAGGTAAAATGTGACATTTGCCTAAAGGCCGGCGAAGAAATATACTATTAAAAAGGTATGTTTTGGTTTATAAGGCTACCTCGTATACCTAGAATGTATACCTAGAATAAGGGAATCAGGGTATCTACCTAGGCACACGTGTCAGGAAGAGAATATAGGTCTGGCCTCGTCGGACTGGGCCAGAAGCAGTCCAGTTGACCCATTGATATGACCTAGTAAGGTGTTGTGGTCTTTTGACAAGGTCGCGCTCGTGAAATTATTAGTTGGATATTGTTGCCTTGGTAGTAATTTATAATTCGGCGTGTGATCAAATAGCCTAAGGTTGAGGGAAAAGGTACTTAAATGTAGACATTACGCAGTTGGCGCAGTTGGCACATTTCATCCCACCTTCCTTCTTCCTTGGCTGCTTACCTAGGTACCACACATAGGTTAGGTATTGTACCTACCTACAGTGTAGGTAGTCTAGCGCGGGTTGCTGCATATTTCCTATCGATACGGCTTTATCGTTGCTTTTATCTTATCGTCATTATCCAGCACCACTATGTAAAAAGGTTGTTGAACGTTGAAGGGCATAACTAACCTAACCGGTTAGCACATTATGTACCTGCCTAGGTAATTAATAAGAAGTTGTCCGCCGATGTATTATAGACAGCTGATTATAGACTGCACTGCACGGTAATAGCAAAACACCACCTAAACAGCTCGAACAAACTACCTACTATAGGTACCTACCCTGCCTACGTAGGTGGTTAGGTAGTAGGTTAACTAGTATTTATTCGGGCAAGATATAATTGTACATCCTGCACGTATCTGAGAGGCTCAATGGCTCCCAAATCAGTTTACGTATAATTGTCATTCACTTAAACTTCTCACTCTTCTCTTCATACCAACAGATAAGAGCTAAACATGATCTACAATGAAGGCGATCAGCTACTCTCGTATTATCCAGGCAACTAGACCTTCGAGTCTGCTGTCGAGGACCGGAACTCAACTCCATCTTGCATACTCTAATCGAGTCTTACCTCATCGCTTTGGACATCTACCTAGTATACGGTCGTTTCATTTTGCACCGGCAGCTGCTGCTGTCCTGGAAACGACTCAAAATACTATGCTCGCCATTCATAATCTTACACATACACCATGGTTTCTGACGATTCCTCTCGTGGCCCTCGGAGTCAGTCTTGCTTTTAGATTGCCTTTCAAAGCCTACGTACATTGGATCAGCCAGCGTCGGACTCGATTTACCCCGGTCCTTATGGGATGGACTGCGCGCATCTCACGGGATATTAAACAGGAAGGGATTCCAGTATTGCGGGAACATAAGGAGTTAGTAGCAAGGCATAAGAGGGCAAGATCGAGGATATATGGCTCAGTCGGTTTACAAGAATGGAAGCTGTATTGCAGTGTCTTGGGAATACCCTTTTGGCTTATTGGGATTGAGAGCGTCAGGCGCATCTGCGGTGGTCCAAGGGGGCTTATTGGGCAGTTGTTCCTGGGCAAAGCTGAAGATACTTCAAGCACTCAAACCGACTCAGAAATTGCTACGTCTTCGGTAGATACCACAACCACAGCTACTAGTAGTGCTTCTGTGGTAGACCCAAGCACTACCGTCACCACGGCCGAACATGTTAAGGACCTGCTAGATCCGAGCATCACGTTGGAAGGCTGCTTGTGGTTTCCCGACCTGACCGCTCCCGATCCATTACATATTTTACCCTTCGCGCTGTCTAGTTTACTAGTCTGGAATATGCTCCCGAAATCTCAAGCAGGGCTGCGACAGTTAGCCGGACTCCCCCCTGCCGATAAATTTTTAATTGAGACCCCAGCGATGACAAGACAGCGGAGACTCCGTCGAGTGCTCCTCGTCCTAAGCGCTCTCGTAGGACCTATGACCGCAGATCTTCCCACAGCACTTCACCTATATTGGCTAACGACAAGCGCCACACATACAGCTACGAGCGCACTTTTGTCGAAGCTCATGCCCATCGAATCAAATGCTGTCCAAAGATGTACAGGCGTTGAGGCAGATATCATCCGACCGAAACGAACCGAGAAACCAAAACCCACGAATTAACCAGGTGCTAAAGTTGAATTCATTAGTTCAGAATGAATTTTTTTTCTGACTTCACAACCTCAACCGGGAAGGCCGCAGATTCACGCAATTTGCTAGTACTATATTGGTAATTATCTACAGCCATCTGAATAATGTCGTGGCTTGAGAGCGCATATGTTGAAAACCGAAATGTAACCAGTTACATATACCATACCAGAGCCAGCTGCCTGGAGATATAACTACTCGCAGCCCATAAAACGCAAAAGAAGGACCAGATATCTCTGAGTTTCCTCAAGGAATGGTCATTTCTGATTAACCGTCGCCAACACAATCCAAATACACCTAAGTAACAAGAAGCTCGAATTTGACGACACCAACTCCAAAAAACCCAAGTTGTCGCTCATACGCCATCAAACGGGGGAAAAAAAAACATGATTCATCCCAAGAATACAGCCAAGAGAACGATAGCCATGATGACTGCTAGAATGAGTAGTAAACAGCATGCCTTGCTCCGAGCGTTCTTCTGATACCTCGCAGCACTCCTCAACTCATAATCGGCACCGCGGGTATCGTCGCGAACGTTAACGGCATTACTCTCGATCGTCTCTAGCACCTCGCCCTGCTCACTAACAATCTGCGCTACTTGTTGGAAAAGCACGTTGAGGTCACCAACACCCTCCTCTATTTGGCGGATCTCCTCCTCTCGCTCGGTAATCAGGGCCTCCTGAAAATCAACCTCATCCTGAGGAGCCAGATGGACTTGCTCCTGCTGTTGAATCTGTAGTTGCTCACCGGCAGCATCAGATGGAGCGCCTTCGCCAGATGGGTCGTGGTCGAGTGCTGCTTTAGCTGCGCTAACAGAGGCTCGTTGTTTCTCGAGGGCGGTACGCTGAAGGGTTTGGAACTCGCTAAGGGCGGCCTTAAATTCGCGCGACAGCTTCTGTTGAGAGTACTTCTGGGTAGGCTATAAGGCAAGCAAAGTTAGATATGCGCCACATTAAATAGACAAAGCTAAAGCCAAGCGCATCGTTTGAAAACTTACCGTAGGCTCCTCCCATGTCTGAATCTTCTTGATACCCTCACCGACGTCCTTGAACTGCTCCGTAGACTCTTCAATTATAACGTGGACCCGCTCACGCAGTCGGGGGTTGTCTCGTCGAGTACCAAGGAGACCGATATCCGACTTAAGCTTCGAGATACTGCCCTGCAGATGAAATAGCTTGTTCATTAGACCTTGCGATAGTCGAGAAAACTCCGGGTCATCCGAGTAGGCGCCATTATTCTGGCGACGCCCAGCCCCGCTGCCGGATTCTATTGACGATAATTGATCGAAAGACATGGTTGGACGATTTTTGGGTTGAAGAAAACGGCAAGGCAGGATAAAAGAAGACTTGACGAATTAAAGAAAGATTGGTTCTTGAAGAAGGATTAGATATTTAGATGTTGCCTTGGTTTATGGCATGAATAAGGTGAGAAGGGTTGATGTCGGTCACCTGCGACAGATTGCGGATTGCGCAGGTACAAGTTCAAGTTACGGCTAAGGCAACCGAATTGGGGATTCAAGATTGGAGTTGCACATGCGTCTGCTTACGTCAGTTAGCACTAGTGTACTCCGTGCATACCAACCCATCTCATGTACCTTCAAGGTACATATATTCTTTGAAGTCAAATCAACATAGTTACTCCTTCCTGTAAACTGATTCTAAACTAACACAAAGGTAAGAATCTCTTGAATTGGCATTGTTTTAGGTCTTGGTAAATATCATTGATATTACGTTAAGCCAGAGAAAAATATTATATCACAAGACACGATACTGGGAAATGCCAAAGCAAAACTGAATATGATTTTGACTAACTAGGTACCTAATTACTAAGTTAGGTACGTAAGTACTTAAGATACTGTACATATGGTACTTAGGTAGGTAGGTAGGTATCCACTAAGGAATCAACAAGACTGCTTTTGATACCTTCCAAGTTTGCAGCCGGACAGGTACCCGATCCACTGTAACCTAGCTTATCCTAAAGCAACAACATTCTGACATTCTCAGTGGATTGAAGAAAGCTGGAGCTCTCTGTAAGTTTTCCAAATTTTTTTTTATTTACATTCACCTATCCGATAGGTAACAACTCTCCGCCAGAGCAACACTGGCTCAGAACCAACATTCCTTTATTTCGATCTTGGATTTCGCACAAGGATATTTGCAACGCGTTGCATTTCTACTTGTCAAGCTCGGACGATGCACTAAATTCGACTATATTCTTTTCTTTACAGTCGCGAAGATGCCTCCCGCAGCTGCGCGCCGAGCGCCTTACAAAGACTTTCTTCAACCCGCCCTTCAGAGACGATTCGCCTCAACTGCCGGTGTTCTACTAAGCCTAGCTTATATTGAGAATCTCTTCCTGTCATCTTGGGATAACCGTACGTATCATAAACACCTATCTTCTCATTGTATCGCATCAATACCTAACATATTCTCAGTGGTGTGGCCATGGTTTCCAGTTGGGCCGGCGGCTATCCGTACCATAGTCATTTTTAGCTGCATCCTTCCCATCATCATATTGCGAATTGCACATTCCCATATCGGCATTCGAACGTACAATTCGTCCTTCGAAGCTTTCTGCCAACATGCCCCTTCTTTCGCAACAATAGAGACGATAATCACCTTCACCTTCTCCGCATGGCTGTTCAGCCAACTATATTTGATGATGATTCCAGCTAGTGCAAACCTTGGCTGGATCCAGCACTATAGCGGGGATCGCGCGCGATTGAATGAACGAGCAGTCTTTTATACCACGAATATGGTTATTCTGGGGGTCGTCCAAGGGTTTAAGCACATATATTTTGACTGCGACCGGATGCTTCTAGGAATAGTGAAGCCAAAGAGCGAAGAGGACGAGAATGCTCACACAAGCGGTTGGGGACGACCTACCCAATGGGTACCCCGCGTCGTCTTCAGTGCTGCGAGGCTTTCGGTAGCGATTGCTTCGTTCAATTACGTCTTGGTCTATCACTTTATCCGACGCTTCATTTGGACCTGGACAATATCTTTTTTCCGACTATTCTACACCCTGCCCAAGTATAATATTCCACCTAGCAAGGCACCATGGAGTATCTGGATGCTGACTCGATCAATGTGGGCTGGGTTCTTATTGTCCACATTGTGGTGTTTTGGTGATATGATTTTCAAACTGCAGCTTGGAAAAGCACCGCTAAAAAATGGCCAACCACTTAGCGCCGAGTCGAGAGACCCCAACGGAAGCCTCTTGAATGGACTTAAGAGCAAGAAACCACGTATATCGGTAAGCTTTTTCTTCCACCCCTCTATCAAGCATACCACTGACGATGTAGGCATTTGCCATGTGGGAATTGGCTTTAATCACGAGGGATTTTGAGATCAGGAGGAGAAGCATATTCGAGGACATTGATCGCAAGGATGGCTCGGTGTGGTCACAGATTTATACTACATGTCTGAGCACGATAAAGCTACTAGAGCAAAGAATCGATGACTATGGAAAATCACCGACTCCGCCTCCTACGCAGCCCATTACCACACCCCCTCAACCGCAGCCCCGAGTAGTCCAACCCCCGAAAACAGACGATGTTTGGGCACCAGCACCGAGTTCAAGAGGTCTACGGGACTCTCTAGGTAAACTCGTCACCAACGCGGTAACATCACCGGGCAAAACACCCGCGGAGGCCTACTTGCCAGAGGCGAAGAAGAAAGCGCTAGTGGTAACCGATCACCTCCTCTCGCAGAGTCAAAAGGACAAACTCTCATCAGAAGGCATTAACTCCTTTGCCCACTCTATAGCGATCGAAATTTTGAATACACCAATCATCGGTATATTATTTCAGCAACTGTTCAGTCGCCGGCTGAAAACTGCCGTGCTTGGTCGACCTTACGGCGAGCCTAGCATATACATAAATGCTGCGTATGCTTTATCGAAGCTAGCAGTGTCTAGCTTAACAGAAGACCAGTACGGTAACGTTCAAAGAGACGTACCTTCTATCATACGGACGTTTACGACGGTGATCAAGAAGCTGGAGAGATTCAGGGATGGACTACCGTTGCACTGGACGGATCTGAGGCAGGACCGAGCGTGCCCTGAGGTAGACGAACTTCTGGACGCGTTAAAAGATAGATTAAACGAACTCATTATAGCATTCGGGCAGTACAGCAGCGATTTAAGGCTTACTCGAGCAGACATGAGAATGGCAAGGGAAGCTGCGGTTAAAAAAGAGAAGGTGGAAGTAGCAGAAGCACCGGGACCGGCTGCGGCAGCCCCTCCGGCAGAAGCCCAGCCTCAGATGCAGCAAGTGCGTTAGTGTCAGCGGCTGCTTGCATCGAGTCTTAAGGGTAGATTACCTGGGTTACATTACCTGTAGTTGATAATAGTTGTGGGTACAACTTTACGATAAAAATTGCTTAATGAAGACGAAAAAAAGCATTGCTTTTAGTTGTGTTCTCTCTGATTTGTCATTTTTCGGGTGTTGAGTCCGATTGTGCTATGCAGGCAAAATAAGCGTAAAAGGGGAATGGGGTAATTTGATAGATTACAACTATAGAACGAAGCTTAGTTTACGGTCACAAACCTTATCCTAATGTTCTTTTGACTTGGTAGCCACTTATTGTTTTGGTATACCCTATATCACGGTAACTTTTCGTATCCTATTACCACCTGACCTATAAATATCACATCCTACGAGAATCCTTACAAGAATCAATTTGATAAGCATATATCTTTATACCATTCAGGTAGATATATCAACGATAAAACAACACGTCTTCATGATTCTATATGAAGTTTATTCCATTCGCATTTAACTACTGTTTAATGGCGTATACCATTCAATATGGCAGAGAACCAGTTTATCCAAAGATCATTAACTCAGAATTTCATCGGGAAGCATTGATTACAGGGTTACAGATCTCGCCTACTGGGTAAGTCAGAATATAGGGTCGTTTGTGGAATTGAGCTGTCTTACGAGCCTTCTGCGAACACCAACGCGGATTCTCTGTGGACTTCGACATGGTAGAAATGCTTATGATATTTTTGAAGTATACTAAGGTTGTTTAGTCTAGCAGTTGCGCTGGAAGAGCTTGTAGGGGAGGCGGAGGGGGTAGCCGGGCCGGATCGTTATTATGCGGACTTGGGCTGAGCGAGGGGTTGAGGTAGGGGTTGAGGTAGGGGTAGAAGGGGGTAGCTTCGGAGTGGTGGGTCAAGCTTAGAAGTCTCGCGAAGGGTTATCTTAGCACGATTCTACTCTATTAAGCTTTACATAGTACACTGTTCATTAACAATTGGGTTTACAGTAATGATTCTATTTCATTGACTAAATTCGAACCAAAACAAAGTAATTTCCATTAATATTTCAGATCCCAAATCAGTATCATTTATTGATATTTGTTGGCAGGAAGGAGCTCTATAGCACCTATCTGGCTTATTATGTAATTAGAGTACGTACCAGGGCTAAGCCTAGGTTCCCATTTAGAATAGGTTAACTTATAAATTTTTTAATTTTTAAAAAATTTTATTTATTTATTAAATATAATAATGTATTATAATTTAATAATTTTTTTATAATAGTACTTTATTTAAAAATAAAAATTTTAATAATTATAATGGTTATTGTGTAATATTTTTAATATTATTTAATATAAGATTGGATTTTAATAAAGTTGGAATAATTGATGTAAATTAAAAAAAAATTTAAAAATATAAGAATTGTAGAGATATTAAACAAATTATAAATATATATGATATAGTTAGAAAAATAATAAAATATAATTATTATTACAGACCGCATACACCCCGGCCCTCCCCCGGAACAACCTCTTTGCGATGCAGCAACGCTTTTGTTGTCTATTGAAGAAAACAATGAAGCTATCTTGGACCTCGTCGTCGCCCCACACCCGGGCCGCCGCCACACCACATCACGAAGCTCGGGCATTGTAACACATAAAATATTTTTCTATATTAAGGTTTAATTATTTTTATTAAAAGGTGAATTCCAATAAGAATATAAGGTAAAATCAAAATTATAACAATATAATTTATTCAGATAGGCAGCAGGTAGGTTTTCTCCGGAACACGGTTCTTATCCGGAACAAATACCAAAAGATGGATTGGATATTTATAATATATTCTAGGTAAATCGGGATAGTAATAAATAAAATAAATAAATAAATAAATAATTATTATTAATTTGTAAAATAATTTGGAAGAGTAGAAGGAGTTATTAAATAGATTTATAATTGAGTAAATTAAATTATATTTGAAATTTAAATAATATGAAAAAATAATGGAAAAAATTAAAACAAATTTTAATATTAATGTAATTTAATAAAATAATAATAATAAATTTGTTGAAATTTTTATATATAAATTTTGAAATATGTTTTATATAATGAAAAATAATTTAAATAAAGTGGTTAATTATTAGGCTAAAATTGAAAAAAAATTTAGAAAAATGAAGAAATTGTAAATATTAATTTGCAATATATTTGGTACTTTCCTAGAAAATAATTTATTTATATTATCTTTAATTTTATTATTAATAAAATAAATTAATAAGAAATTTTTCTACGAAAGTAATAAATATTAATTATTATATAAATTAGAACACTTAAGGAGGGTCAGTAACGGGATGAAACCGGAGAGATATTGGAGCACCTACAGATATGTAAGCTTTCTTTTGCTTAATGTAATATATATATGAAAGTGAAGTAGGTTTTTTAAGGCAATATTGGATTGTGAATGTAATAGATATAGTGGTATTATATTATAATATTGTAAAGCGTAAATAAAATATATAAGGAGGATTAAGGTTAATTGGGAAGGGTTATAAATTAGTAATATTATTTTAAATTATTTTGGAAAGTTAATATAATATTATAATATTAAAAAAAAGATTATAAAAATAAGAATAAATAATGGTTTTTCATAAAGATATAAAGTTATTTATATATATTTATATTTTATATAGATTGTATATATCTTGGCCTTTTCCTAGAATAACCTTTTTATAATATAGTAATATTTTTGTTAATTATTGAAGAAAATAATGAAATTATTTTGGATTTTGTTATTACTTTACATCTGGATTATTGCCATATTATTTCATATAATTGGCATTATAATGTATAAAATATTTTTCTATATTAAAATTTAATTATTTTTATTGAAAAATAAATTTTAATAAAAATATAAGGTAAAATTAAAATTATAATAATATAATTTATTTGGATAGGTAGTAAGTAGGTTTTTTCCGGAACATAGTTCCTACCTGGAACAAATATTAAGAGATGGACCGGATATCTGTAATATATTCTAGGTAAATCGGGGTAGTAATAAATAAAATATATAAATTAGAATAATTGGATTTAATTAATTAATTATTATTAATATTTTATTTAATAAATAAAAAAGTTAATAAAGTAATAATTAAATTTATAACATTTATAAAATAAAAAAATCTTTTTTAAATTTTCAATAAAATGCCATACAAAAAAAAAGTAGAAAAATAATTTAAAAAAACGAAAAAATTAAAATTAAAAAAGAAAAAATAAATTTAAAAAATTATTTTTAACAATTTTATCATAATAAATAATAATTCCAATTTATTAAATTTATTATTAAATTTATTAAATTTATTAAATAAATTAAATAAAAATGGGTATAAATTATTAAATAATAATTTAAAATTAAAAAATAATAAGGCCTTAACTTTTAATAACTTAATTCCATTATTTTTAAAGAAGAAGAAAAATAAGAAGGTAAAGAAAGATTTATAATTAAAATGATAATTTTTTAAATTAATTAATATAAAGATTATATTAAAATAAAAGAAATTTGATTTTTTATTAAATAAAAATAATTACCTAAAAGGTTAATTAAATTAATTAATATATAAGGAAATATTTATATTATTATTTAAAAAAATTAATTATATTAAAAGAATAAAGTTAATTATAATAAATGAATTGCAGATGATATAAGTAATTATAAAAATATGCAAATATAACCTATTTAATTTAATTATTAATATATAAAAAGGTATAAAGATTTTAAAGTTATTAAATTATATTTATATTTTTATAAATAAAATCTAATAATAAAAATTTTAATTAATATTTATTATAATGAACTACAATAAAAAAGATTTTATCCAATATAATTTAAAATAGCAACAAATTGCACACAATATATAAAAGGCTAGTATATCTTTTACCCCAAAACAAAAAATAATAATATTTTTAAATAATTATAAAAAAAAAATTAAGGAATAAATTAAAATAATTTATAAAATTATATATTTTCAAAAAAATTATATAATTATAAAAATAATTAATAATTTTATTAATAAATTTAAAATTAAAATTAATTTAAAAAATTATAATTCCAATTTAATTTATAATATAAAAAAAAATTTAAAAAAATAAAATAAAAAATTTCTTAAAAAGTTAAAGACTTTTAATAATAAATCTATATGGAATAATAAAAAAAATCCTCTTTATTATAAATGTGGTAAATATAGTCATTTTAAAAAAAATTATAAAAAAAATATTAATAATTAAAATATTATTTAAAATATTAATTGAACCTAAATAAATTAAACTTTATAACTACTTATTAAATTAAATTAATATATAAATTCAAATAATAACATTTATATAACCAAAATTAATAAAAATATATTAAAATTAATAATTATAATATATAATAAAAAATATTTGGAAATTGATCCAATATATAATATATAAAATTTTATAATAATTTTAACAAAAAATATAATAATTAAAAAAAATTATAAAATATATTATTATTTTTTACTTAAAATATATAAATTATTATTTAATATAAAAATTAATATATATATTATAAATAATTTAAATAATTTTTTCCTTAATATAATAATTAATATTAATAATAAAAGATACATTATAAATATCAAAATAAGATTTGTGTTAATTACATAAATGGGAATAATTATTTATAAATTTTGTGGGAAAAATGGTAATACCATTAAAATAACATTAAAATATATATTTTTTATTAAAAATTTTCCTTTTAAGATTTTTTTTAAGAAGTTTTTATATAAAATAAATAATTAAATAAATAATTAATATATATAGAACATTAATAGAATAATTTTAATAACCTTAAATATACAAAAATAAAGATTTTATTTTTAATAATATAATAAGTTAAAACTAGTAATAATACCATTATCAAAATAATAAGAACATATATTAAAAATAAATATAAAAAATAATAACCAAAAATTAAAGGAAATAGTTAAATCTTTTAAATTATTAAAATTATTAAAATTAATTAATAAAATAAAAGATAAATTAATCCTTTAACATTATCAATTATATTACTCCAATATAAATAAAATAAAATAAACTATTAATAAATCTACAAATATTAATCTAAATTAAAAAATAATTGAAAATTTATTATATATTATTTGTAATTAAATAAAAATAATAAAAATACCCTTAAAAAAATTTTAAGAATAAATAAATTATATAAATAAAATAATTTAGTATAATATAAGCTCCCTATAACCTACCTTTATTAAAAAAAATAAATATTTTATATTAATAACTAACAATAATAACTTATAATACTAATTTATAACATATAAAATAAAGGATAAAATAATAACAATTTGGTGGTTGTATGACTTATGTCTTCAGTCTGACATACGACCCCTAAGAAGTACTTATATATCTATTATTATATAAGGATAGATTTCCTACCTATCTCTCTTAAATAATTTTCTTCTTTAAATAATTATAATATATCAATTTTATCCCTATTATTATTTATTTTATTATTATTTTATTTTTATTTTATATATA
>MU623556.1:0-41626 GCA_025201765.1 Daldinia sp. FL1419 | reverse complement strand
TTGTTAATTATTATATTCTAATAAAATTTTATTTAAATTATATTAATATTATATTTTAAATAAATAAAATAATAAATATTTAATTAAATATAAAGATTTTAACCTTAAATATACTAAATAAATAATAAAAAAAAATTTAAGTAAAAAAAAAAACAAATTAATAAATAATTATAAATAAAAAAAAAGAAAATAATTTTATATAAATATTATAAATTTCTTATTAAAAATTTATTAATACATTTAAAAAAAAAAAATATTATTATATTCTCAATAATTAAAAAATATTATTTAAATATAACAAAGGCATTATTTTCTCTCCTATATAAAAGGTATTATTATATAATAAATAAAGGCTTACAAACCCTAACCTTAACCCTAAACCCTAATAATTACGTAAAAACCTATAAGGCTTATATAAAATCATTTAAATCATATCTATAACATAATTAAAATCTTAAAATAATTATATTAAATCTACACACTTATATCTAACACTTATTATCAACTGCCAGGCATATGATGATATAATTGAATCCCCAATTTATATACACCCTAGTATTATATCCCGGCATTTGTACATCAAAACATTTTAATTACAGTTAGGCACTAATAACTTATAACTATGCTCGTTATTAAGCACGTTTCTTTACCCATCTCACTCGATACTTCAATTTTACATATCAGATCTCAACTTAGACGTACAACTCACATTAAATCTCATCCCAAATTAACTCATGACCCAACCTAACCATTTTCCCTGTCGGCATTTATACATAAGAGGTTCTTGAGAAGTCAGCATGACACAACCCCAACTCCTTGAGGGCCAGTCAGGCCTACCCGTTGACAATCCGACCAAATCATACTGGCACAAGGAACTCTCAGGCAAATTACTGGGCCATCGTACGACAAAAGATTTGCCCCGCTCCGCCGATGTGGTTATTGTAGGGAGCGGTATCACAGGGAGTTTTGCCGCTCACTTCTTAAAGGAAAAGCAGCCCGACTGGAACATCGTGATGGTTGAGGCGCGAGAGGCTTGTTCGGGAGCTACCGGAAGAGTAAGCATAATAATATTTCTATACAAATAAGAAAATGCACTACATTAGAATGAACTCAAAGTCAGATGTACTTAACCTTTAATTCGAAAGATTCTCATTTTATACATTCTCCGTAATCGTCTACAGGAATCTGTATCAAGCTAAGGTCATCGATACATGCCTATATATTATGTCTCATCTCATTTTTATTACGGTTATATGGTCTACTTACTAATACCAACATGATTTCAGAATGGAGGCCATTGCCAACCGGCAATATATCTCCCCAAGCCACACATCGCCTCGTTCGAGCTGCGTAACTTCATATACCTTAAAAGTTTGGTTGAAGAGTTCTCAATCCCGTGCGACTGGAGGTCAACGAGCGGTGCCCATGCCTACTACTCAAAGGCTTTATTCGATGACGCCTTAAAGATTGTTGAAGATCTTACGGAACATTACCCGGACTTAGCCGCTAACGTGGCCGTTGTGACTAAAGGTAAAAAAGGGGAGGACGATCTCTCAGGAAGTCCTGCCTACCTTATTGAGGGCGAGCGACGGGAGCTCACTCTTGAAGGCCTAAGGATACCACACGCCGAGGGTGCTATAATCCAGTGGAATGCCGCAAGCCTATGGCCATATAAACTCGTCGCCTTCGTATTGGAGCGCTTGCTTGCAGGCAACGAAGAAGAATCCAAGGGATTATTCAACCTCCAAACCAACACGCCCGTAACAGGACTCTCGCAAGCTGAGGCATCAACCAACCTTAGTAGTCTTAGTAGTAGTAAAACACCCCAGCATAACTCTATATGGACAGTCCACACCCCGCGCGGCACAATTACCACATCCCGAGTTCTCCTCGCCACCAACGGCTACACGTCGCATCTGCTCCCTCAATTCAGCGACTTATTGGTGCCCACCCGCGGCCAGATTTCCGCCCTTAAACCCCCCGAGACACCAACCGATCCAGCAGACCCGCCTCTTGACATTATGCATACGTACTATGTCGTTGGCGAGCCAGTAGATCCCTACGCTCGCGACGACTATCTGGTCCAGCGACCCCCGCCAGCTGCGGAGCTCATCTTTGGCGGCGGTCGGCAGCACGCTGCGGGCCGAGGTATTGGGGTATGGGACGATAGTAGTATTGACGAGCCTGTGTCATGGTATTTACGTGGTGAACTATCCAACGTTATTGATTTATCTCTCCACCACACCCACACTCACGCCAAAGGTCAGTCCTCAGGGGAACAAAAACCTCCCCTTCAAAAGCTTGACTTAGAGCCCACATTCGAATGGAGCGGTATAATGGGGTACACACGGGACTCTCACCCATGGGTAGGTGAAGTACCAGCTAGCTTAGGCGGCGGTCCGGGACTATGGTTGTGTGCAGGTTACACGGGACATGGAATGCCGAACGCCGTGCTGTCCGCACGAGCCGTCGTTGATATGTTGCTAGCAGGAGATAGTGACGACCCTCCCATAGATCTCCCACCCGAATATGAGCTTACGCAGCAGCGCGTTGACGGTGCAAGGAGGCTTGAGCAGCTCGCTGTTGCGGATGCTAAGGGCAGTCTTTACGGAGACTTTGGGCCACAAAGGGGGTAATAAGGGATGCTACGGCACCGTTTAGTTGATAGGTACCTCGTCGGGAGAGGAATAAAGAAACAACGTGATATCTACGTAGACGACATGGTGCATGTAGATTAACATAGTTGAATACACATATTGCCTAACTATTCACCCGCGGCATCATTTAATTAGGTCAACTATGGTCATCGAATAGTCCGATATGCTACCTATACATCGCTTTGTATTTAATAGGCCATATTGTAAAGTAAACAGTTAAAATGTAGAGCCTCATTTGACGTAAGCCTAGGTCGTAGTCATTTGTCTTCCACCCTCAAGTTTAGTGTGTTTATACTATAAAGGTTCAGAGGAGTTAGGCGAGATAAAACGTCAGACTTTTTAATAGAAACATTACTTCGTTGAACCTCACTGCGGGATAAACTCCAAAAAAAAAAGAAAAGAAAAGAAAAAAGAAAAAAGGGACATATATCCAGATATAGCTGCCAAGTAAAGGCAATCTCAATCGTATCTTTCTAACTTGAATTGTATTTCTGATACGCCCTAATAGGGAAAACAACAAGTGTGATCATCGTAGGTACCTAATTATCGCAGACGGCGGTAGGTGGGAATACAGCAGACCTATGATATATACGATAATATACTATCTCATTTTATACGTTTTTATGTTGAGGGAATACAGCATGCAAGACTTCTGTGCCTCGTTCGGAGGGGAAATTGTTGAATGAAATATATTCCCCGCTGTTGCTATGTCTGCCCAGGCAATCTTTCTCCAAGTTTTCCCCTTTCACATCTTAAGATCTTCGCCATCCCAGCAGATTATTAATAGGTCTTATACTGCTTAGGATGACTTACTAGAACTTTGTTCACCCTGCCATGAGGTAGACTAAGAAGCGACTAACTTCAATTATGAGATTGCGGAATTTGGGGCTAGATGAGACAGGAATAACAGTAAGGTGGTTCTTGACTTTAAAGCTGATAAAGCACTAGGTTAAAGCATTCAGGGGGCATCATGATCCCGAAACAGCCCTGCGACAATCCTCTCAGGTTCTAGTATCCTCCAGTGCTAGTTTTTTTGTGCAGTTGACGTCGTTGCTGGTCAAGGTTCTCGAATTTTAACACCGGAAGTCGATGATATGTCCCTAAGTAAGCGCCTACATATGAATAATAAACTGAACCACTCGTCAGTTTAACGTGGCTAGTGTGCCTAAATGGGTATTTAATGGTGATTTTTACAGTGAAATTGTAAGATGATGAAGTGTGTGGGAACCCCGCATTGCTTGATATGTAAAAAGGGATTCGTACCTAACACTTAGATGCAACAACAAATACCTCGTAGGTATTGACGAGTCGGTATTCTTGCCATGACACCAAATCCAGGAATGATTCCGATAGTGGATTTCGACACATGGTCGAAGGGCTCGGTAGAAGATAAGGAACACGTTTCCCGAGAGTTAACCAATGCATGTCGCCGGGTTGGCTTCGTCTACATAATCAACCATGGTGTATCAAGTAGAATACTTGAAGAGGCTTTTGGTTGGTCGAAAAAGCTCTTTGGCCTTCCCCAAGAAAAGAAGATGCTAGCTCCTCATCCTCCAGGTGGGTTTTCGTTCTTGAATTAAGAATCAAATTCTCAAACTAATAATCTAGGCCCTAATGTCCACCGAGGATATTCGTGGCCAGGTCTAGAGAAAGTGTCGCAGGATATCATCAAAGATGGCGACGAGACGAAAGAGGCCGAAAACAGAAAAATCTCAGATTTCAAGGTTGGTCTTTAATCCATAAAATGGACGAATATTAAATCTTGAATAGGAGAGTTACGAAATCGGTAGCGAAGATTCTCAAACACAACCTAATGTCTGGTTACCCCAAGACGTTCTCCCTGGTTTCCGCGAATTCATGACGCAATTTTATTGGGAGTGCTTCAGAGTAGCGAAAGAACTGTTGCGCGCTCTAGCAATCGGCATCGGCTTACAAGACGAAGACTTCTTCCTGCGATTTCACAGCGGCGTTAATAATCAGTTACGACTGCTTCACTACCCGCCGATCGAAGCAGGGAAGCTTTCTAACAATCTCATGGCAAGAATGCCAGCCCATTCGGATTGGGGGACAATCACGATGCTATTTCAAGATAATTGTGGAGGTTTACAAGTTGAGCATCCTGGCTCGCCCGGCCGATTTCTTGACGCGACGCCGATGAAGAACGCGTTGATCATGAACGTCGGCGATTTGCTTATGAGATGGAGCAACGGTACGCCCTCTCTCGTATCTTCCTGAGGGTCAATGCGCTCTCGGAAAATCATCATCAACTAACTGCATAACTCTTAAGATTTCTTAAAGTCTACTCTCCACCGTGTCACTCTTCCGCCTATTCAGAATAATATAAACATGAACGAGGAACTTATGACCGAGTCGAGATACTCGATCCCTTACTTCGTTTCGCCAGACGAGAAATCTGTCATTGAATGCCTGTCTGTTTGCACGGATGAGAATCATCCTACCAAATATGAACCGGTTGTACAGGAAGACTATCGACGAATGAGGGCGAGAGGACAGTATGTGGAAGCGGTTAGCACTCGGACGCCAATTTCGTAATACCGAAATTACGATGCTGAATTGAAAAGCGCCAATTAGTACGCAAGGAGAAATATCAAGCTGACTTAGCAGCTTAGGTACCTGGGTAGGTACCTAACTAACCTATCTTAACAAGACCTTACGTTATGATGATTTATTATTATTGGTATAAAGTTGAAAGAGTTGTAGAGATTATGCTATAGTAGTGGTAGTAGGATAAATACAAATAAGAGGTACTCAAGCCAATGTTAGTACGTAAAATAATGGACAATTGTAGTTAATATTGAGTACAGATAAATACGCGTAAATCGTGATAAATTCCCTATTATCTGCAGTAACCCACAAGTACCCCCGATCACTGCAAGAACTTGGGGAGATCGCTGCGGGTACTCTGCAGAAGTATCTATCTTCCACTCTCCAGTTTTATATATTGTACATCCAATCATATTAGATCATATCGGCCCCCTGATTCTCCTAACCAATGATAAATTCCTATCTTTCTAGAGCTATATTTAAGCGCTGAGTCTAGCGCCTATCAAAACATCGCCAGCGCTTGGCCACGCAGCCCACGATCCCAGCTCCGTCGGCGAGGTCCCGTACAACCATTCAGCTTCATTGATGATTGGATAATCCTCATCGACGCCGAGGAACCGGATGAGCTGTATGGTAAGGTCTAGCTGCGGGCTGTCCCTTCCGCAAATCCAGGACATACATATGCAGCCTGATGGCCCCTGAAGAGATGGCGGCCAAAAAAACAACCATCGATCGATCACGTCTCAAAAGACGTTTCTCACTCAGCTTTCACTCATATACCTTCTATTTCGTGATCTGTGGTATTTCCTTTTCCAAAACATTTAACTAAAGTTGTTCAATATAAATAATTCTCATTTGTTATATCTTCAAATACATAAGTGCCCATATACCTATCACCAACAGTTGTACGATCCATGTCAGTTTACTATATACGTAAGTGCGAAATGAATGCGGGGCTAGGGCATGTTAACGATCCTTCGCGGTCAACTTCAACTGTTACCATAACCGCTTCAACTTATCCGGCCTTGTGCCCACTCTAAACTAACACGGCGAATAATAGTACTCAAAACTCGCCTTCAAGCAGTTTGATTCAAATATCATTTTCGGTGAGAAGTTCGAGAATCACCATACGACGATGTCTACTCAATTCTACCCGCGTATGTGGTCATCGAGTCAACCAATATTTCTCAGCCTTGAATTAGAGAGCTAACAAGAACAATTTAGCACCTCCTGGCCCAGCAGGCTCAATAGGTATAGGTTTGTAGTAAAATCATTACCTCGTGTTGGTAATGGTAGATTAATAAAACAATCACAGGGCCGCAGAATACCTACCTTCCACCTAGCTCTCCTCCTGCGAACCGAGCCAAATTCTATCCACCGCCGCCAGGCACGCCAGGCTACGCTCCACCACAAGCCCAGAGCTATCCTTCACCTCCACAACAAACATACCCGGCTCCTCCACAGCAACAATATCCTGCGCCGCCTCCGCAACCGCAACAGGGCGTATCTCCGCCACCTCATATTAGAACACCTACTTACTCACCCCCGCCTTCTCAACTACCACAACACGGAGCCCTACCGCTTACACCACCAAGTGGAGCTGCACCGGCATATGGTGATGTAGTAAAAAATGCGCCGGAGGGTTTTCCGAATGAGAAGGCGCAAGGCAATTTAGGAGCAGGATCGACACACTCGCGAACAGCATCAAACTCCGTGACAGCGCCTTCACCTGCACCTACACAGTTCCAGGGCGTAGCCGGGACGACGGATGATGTAGGGACGTTCAATGGTGGCGCATATCGTATCAGCCACAGAGATTGCAATACGATAATTACAATCCAGTTGGCCATGGGATGTCCGATCAGCGCGAAACCAGGAGTACTGATTGCCATGAGCCCTACTATCACGCTAAAGGGCGAGTATAAGTTTAGCATGAAGAAGTTAATGGCTAGTGGTGGCGAGGTTGGGCACTCAACATTTATCGGCCCCGGCGAGCTATTACTCGCGCCCGGCATGCTCGGCGACATGACCACTATCCGTTTAAAGGGAGACGAATCATGGAGTGTTGGTAAGGACGCTTATGTTGCCAGCACCCAGGGTGTTATACGAGATTATAAACGCCAAGGACTCGGGAAGGCCATGTTCAGCGGAGAAGGCCTATGGGTTCATAAGATCAGCGGCGAGGGTTTGCTTTGGATCACCAGCTTCGGTGCAATTATTCGAAAAGATCTTTTAGACGGCGAGAAATATATCGTTGATAACGGACATTTGGTCGCATGGAACGTCAAATATGTCATGGAGCGCGTAGCTAGCGGCGGCATTATGGGTGGGCTTGCTAGCGGAGAAGGGCTGGTCTGTAAATTTACAGGACCGGGTACCGTGTTCTTGCAAACGAGGAACCCAGTAAGTAATCGCGCCGTCCTCTTTGTCCTTTTATCGATACCTCTGCGTTCTGTTGGCTAATACGCTATATAGAGAGCGTTCAGCGCCTATATGACGGGCAATGCGGCACCGCCGTAAAATCAGTTTCTAATGACGCCACGATTAAGATGAAAATTTATGTTCCCACTAGGAAACTTAGGAATAAGATGTCCTTTGGCTATAGGAACCTACATGTAGCGTTTTATAATTCTCGAATTGGATATGTACCTTTTGTATCATCTTTCGTTTCTAGCAGGTACCTAGTTATTCATAAATATGATATATGTTTGTTTTCTCCAAAGCATCAATAACTTCAACCTTCCCTGCCAATGTTGTGAGCACCTACCTAGGTAGATAACACTTAGGGCCATCGATATCTAATTATTTTATATTTCAAATAAGACAACGCAGTTGGTTAGAGATCTAACTAATGTTATAAACTAATCATACCGCCTTTATTCAGCAAACAGTCTATATTTAGACGTGTACCCTTTCTTCTCTTGGCCACACAGCTACGGGACGGAGACAGACGTGGTTCAGCGCAAAGACAATTGAAAACGCTAATTTTTGCTAACAGACCTAGCAGCAAGACTAGGTACCAAGGTACCTAACCGTAGGTACGTTATTTGTGCTTTAAAGAAACGACAAGGACAAAAACTCCACCACGAAATGGTAGAGGTTGGGTGGAGATTACGTAAGACACAGTGTAAGGGATCACGGGGTGCCCCTTTTTTCAACGTCGGTCTATCAAGCAATAACTTCCTAGGTTAGGAAGTCGTCGCTTATCACATGACATACCACATCACAACATAACCACTTTACGAAAGAAACCGTTCACTATATATATTATAATATGCTGTATATTGCCCTTTTACAAATGATTCTCATATTATTTCATGCAAAAATAAATTCAAAATATAGCCTGGAGTGGAAGGTTTTTTTACTCATCACTACCTGTAACCTGGTATTGGATATGTAGACGGATGAACAGGGATCCGAGATCCCATGAGTTGGCGATTAATAGCAAGATACGGTATAGGTATTTATATCGCAAGAAGGTATATGAGGCAAACCTTAACGCCGCCATATTTTTCCTTGCGCGCTTCCAGCTCTTTCAACCCTAACATCTTGACGGATTTATGCTAGGTTAATTGATATTATACCAGATAAGCAATAGCTTGAAGAAAGGTCTGGTATTATTAGAGTATTTATGTAGACCTCCAGAAGCATCATGAATATTCAGTTTTATGTTTATCCTGCGGTGCTTCTTTGGGTATTGTTTGGAGGAAATTTACCTACAAAGCTATGACTTTCTTTAGAACTAGGCCATGTTTTCTTTCTCGGGAATTTAACATCTTGCACAGTATTCTACCTATGGGAGTCATACGTGTGAGTGTACTAAAGTTAAGGAATTGCTTGAAAGAACTTGGGTCACAGCGTTAGCTATAGGTTTATAGGGAGCTCGTAAAATGGAGATAGATAAACACGTAAAACGCGGGTCATAGGGTTGGTATCATACCTACAAATACGTCAAAAAGATACACATTCTCGTTTGTAAATTGTGATCCTGGATACGTATCAATCCACGGGATTAGGGCGCGGTATAGGACCAAGAGACATGTAAATAAAATAATCTAGGTCAACATTTGGGGGCAAATCCAAAAAGGGAGGAGGACATTGGACTCTGTATCCTCCGCGGACGTATCATCCCATACTGACTGGGCATAAAAGCCTTCTAAAAACAACGGGTTATGCACCTACTACCTGCAAACTTGTTGAATTGTCCAAGTCCGGCAGTGCATGTCGGCGGTGGGTGGTAGGTGGTTGGTACATAGGTACGTTAAAAACTGGCAATTGCCAATTGGAACCCATCAAACTGATTAAGGCAACCGCATACACTCGTAAATTACCACTTGCAGGTACGATATATACATTCTAGCGCTGGTACTTTAGATAAGGTACTTACCTTCTGTGGAAACTACCCGTGTCACGACCTAGGCATGAAATACATGTAAGGTACTTACCTAGGTCTGTACCTGAAAACTTCAAGGTGGGACTTCCTGTTCGTTCCTACTCGAACCATTACAATATATTGCAGCAGATTACAGTTTCCCGACTTCAAACTGGGAGATATCCTTCAGCACAACTCAACTCCATGATATCTTACCCTTTTCCCAATCAGTTTACAACCATCAAGGTCTCTGATATCCAGCGTTCTTTGGCGTTAGGCACCGACTTTTTGGTGAGATTGTTTTTCTCTTTTTTGGACTTTATCGGTCGATTAGCCCAAGATTAGTCCATACCGCTTTACTTTACTACGTCGTGGCCCAGCGCTGAGCGAGAGGTTTTATATCTACCCGGCAGTGCTCGAGAAAAATTCTTACCTCTTCAGCCTACTCATCTATCTCCACTACCTCTCATCTGCAAGCCGCGAAGTTACAAAATTTCCTTCTCATCTAGCAAAATAGCAGACTTTGATCGCTACAAGGTGGTGTTGTCTCCAAGCCTTTCAGCTTTTATAAATCGAGGCTTGGACCCTTCAAGTGCTCTGAATACTCATCAAGTGATCAAAGCGTTTCGACAGTACGTATCGATATCGACTTCAGAGCTACCTCATATACTTTGAATATCAACAAGCACTCGTCGCTACCTTCTACAAGGTACAAACATCTACTGGTACGTTATCGCCCCAAGTTATTATCATCGGTTGCCTTGGTCTATGAGCCAGCAACCCTCTATGGATGAAATTTTTTCAGTTATTCTTTCAAACACTTTCAACTATCTAACAATCTTCCTTTCCTCTTCATTAACCCTCCCCGTTCTTCACTTCACCCTACCTTAATTCTATCTCTTACTATTTTAAAAACCATAAACTATTCCAACCTAACTAGGTACACATCCTAAACTACGCAAAGCCTAATAATTATATTTGTCGAAGAATACTCAACCTTCTACTTAACTCTAATCCTCTTCGTTTCCAAAATGATCTTGCATATGTTTATCTCAATCCGCCGCTTAGTTTTATTAAATACTAATACGGTTTCTTGCTAACTAGGACGACTTATAGGGTATGTGAGCACAACTGATCCACGGCACTATTACTCTTTTGTTTATTCCAAATCCTTCCACTTTCGGTGCTGTATATTCTTGGTCAATTCCTCTTCTAACCTATCAGTTTGAAGGACAGCCGCTTTACATAGTACCCCAGTACTAGAAGTGCGTATATATCCATACAAATCTACATATTCCCTCCACTGGGGTGTTGACTATAATAACGACACAACGTGTTGTAAGTCTTCTTGGCACCTATCGGATGTCTTAACAAGGGGTATGAAATATAATAATTCGCTGAGTATCTAACTTTGTTTTCTAGCTCATCAAACATGCGTGCTGCGCAGATGCTCAAGTCCAAGAGCAGGGCCAAGGACCGGGCCAGTGTGCTCAACCTCACTGTCAAAACCGACTTTTCCAATGAGGGTCTTGAGTTGACAATTCCGACAGGAATGGATTTCACTCAGGTGGCTTCCGCTCCACCACGGAAAGTCCAGTTTGACATTATGACCGAAAAGATTTCTACTCCCAAAGCAAGTGAGGCTATGATGAACTCTGATTGGCGAAACAATCGCCGCAATGGAAGCGGTGCTCCTCTTGTAATGCCAGCCACTGCATCCGTGGAAAAGACTGAGTTCCAAAAGGCCGGGGCCAAGAACGCTAAGAAGCTCACTATCGACACGACTCTTGTTAATAAGACCGCCGTTCGGAGGTACCGAGACACTCCTATTGACCCAGATTTTATCCACTCGGCCCCCATAACCAAGAAGGATTATGAAACAGTGGATGATGAGCCCGGGACCGATGGCTCTAATAGTATCCGATATTCTAACAACGATGCAACTCTCTCTGTTCTTACGCCTAACGCCAAGACGTCCACAATCCGCCTCGAACCATTGACACCCCTTACTAGCGAAAGTTTTCAACAATTCAGCTTTCTACGCGATCATGGCCATGGCCTAGAGGATGAGCTCAAATTCGGAACCAATGGGGATGCTCATGCTGATGAAAGTAGCCAGAAAGATATGATGGTGAGGGTGATCCCTATCGCTCCTCCGCACCACAAGGCTACAGAAGATCCAGTTTTCCCAATCGCTGCGGTGAAGGCTATTAAGCATTCCAAGAGATTCACGAACGCCGCATGGGATGGTATTGACCAATATTTCGAGAGGAACTGGACTAAGCTTAAGGTACCACATACTGCCGGTCTGCCAACTGAGAAACTAAGAGAAGAGTACGAGTCTACTCGCTCGCCCGAGGTCGATGCCGCGAAGGACCAAGCCCGGTTCGATGCTCTGATTAGCAAACTCCAGAGGTCATCAGCGAGTCGTATAAATGCACAGTCTACCATTAATGTCACGTCTTCTAAAGGGCTGGGGGAAAACATGCCTCCGAGCAAATCGGTCTCGCACAACCCAGGGAGCAATGATCTCGGTACGAAGGCCCCGCGGAACCAAGGTACTACATTAAATCCGAAGGCTTCCGAATTCCAGATTTCCTCTGGCTTTGGTTTTAGTCACCAGCAAAACTTGCAGAGCTACCCGCCAGATTGCAGCCCAAATTCGCCGGTGAAGCAGAATAGCTACGGAACTACATCCTCAACGGACAGTAGCTCTGGTGGAACACGCTCTGTAACTGCCGAGGACATAGAAAAGCTCTATGCATTCATGATCGATTTGAAAGCCCAAATGACAAGAATTGAAGCAGGATCTCAACAACGCCAGAGCATGACTGCCACAAGCCCCATAGCACAGTTCAATCATATTCAGAGCATTGCCAGTCAGCTGGGTTTAAGCATGATCCCCGAGTCGCAATCTCGAGATACTCAAGGCCCCCAAGGCTTTGAATCCGGGCCTGGTATATGGCCAGGAGCTCAACCAATGCCCAATGATCAGCTCAGCAACAATGCCAGTGCCGCATTTATGGCTCCTCCGCCCTTGGTTGGTATACAAGCATCTCAACTTCCGATAGTACCTCCTTCGACATCGCACAAACCGGGCTTAGGTGCACCAGATCTAGGACGCCAGGGCTTTGTGAGCCTTGGGGATCCTACCCATTTACCCCTACATGCTCAGGCCCAGATGGTATATGGTCCTAGACCCGTGAGAAAGCCCAAAGGACCCCAACGCCTTGGTGACGTGACCTTCACCCAGCAGCAGCAGGACTACGAAGCATACTTGGAGAACAAACGGGCTACAGATCGTGCCTACGCCATGCAATGCCGTGAGCGCCAGGCAAGACGATTCCTCCGCCAGAGGGCTCTGGCTCCAACTGGGCCCCAAGTTACAGCACCCCCTAAGGCAACAATGGCCCCTCGGGCGACGTCCGTTCCTCAAACAACCGCAACTAATGCAGCCAATATATTCTAAGCACCGTCTAAATATTGACCAGATTCCCTCTGGTGGTCAAGGGAAGGGGTTAATATGATGCTGTCGTTGACTTGATATTGCCTCCTACGAGACCGAACCTTTCTTGTTCACTATACTCCGACATATCCTCGTCGCAATTACAAATCTTGGGGGCAATAATATGCCCATAGACAGCCCTAGAGTAGAGGGAGGATGACCTCTGGATTGTAGTGTCACGTTCGCGACACGTCGTTACGCGCCTGAAAGCTTTTATATCAAGGCCTCTTTTTACTCCTACTTTTTACCCTCCGGGATATTTTGCATGGCAGTTTGGCATCCAGTCCTAAACGTTATACTTGGTCTTTTCCTTTTCAGATTTTTCACGATTATGCTCCCCCTTGGTAGCGTTCAACTCTATTTGGAGAGATAGCAAACCATACTATTTAAGTTGTGTTCTATGCGTGACACTAAAAGCCTATTGCGCACACGTGGATCACCTAAGCGGAAGGGGTGGTGCTTTTAGCCAGGCTTTGCCTCGAGGGGTTATGATTATTTTCCTGCAAAGTGAGTTACCATATTTTGGAAATGAAATATTGCATAATGCTAATAAGTTCATGTATAGATTGTCCTGCCTACGCCCTATTTTCCATTGGATGGAAATCCCGACAGCGGGCATTTTCACGTACGCAAGAAAAGTCTACCACTGTATAATTCCTTCAACCCTTCAGCCTCTAAATCTAGGCTATTGGCAATTGTCCTTTTTTAAGATAGCGATATAGATACGTCAAATAGACGAAGAAGAGGGAAACAACTGGCTGGCACAATATGACGTTATTATAGGAAAGGGATATACCTATTTGGCCCCTCTGCAGCGCGTGAAAATGCTCTGGTCTATACTAGGATACTTGTTCGCTAAGCACCATACACGTTGACGATTCCGAATTAAGCGTCACGAAATGGACAAGAAACTTCCGACTTTGACCATGACGTTTTGGTAAGGCAAGAAAGGGGAGAGGGGTTAGGGGTTAGGCATACTTATGGAGGAGGACGGGAGTGATGGCTTGGATGTTCCACCAAGCTGGCTTAGTTGACATTCGGAAGCGTTGTTGATTATCAGGATAAGTGATGGCCCCGCTTAAGAAAATACATAGTTAGGCAGAGATTTGCTTTTTGCAATTCAATCAAGACGGTAGATGAATTTTTCTATAAGTTGTAAGATGCTTGATATGTGGTTTTGATTTATGGTATAACAGGTACCTAGGTTAGGTATGTACAGGCAAGTAGGACGCAATTCATGTTGCTGAACAATGGATCTTGAAGATTGTGCTACTTAGGTACATAGCAGCACGTACCTAGGTACCTACATACAGTATTGTACAGCTAGCGCGTCTAGCTCTGCGCGTCAAGCTTACAGCACATTTGCCAGCCCGCCGCAAACCCCACCAGAATGGGAGCCACAATGAAGTTTAAACTTGTGAGCTTATTTACTGAATTACGTATTGTACATCTTTAATATTTATGAACTTCTTCAACTTCTTCAACTTCTTCAACTTCTTCATCCTTAATACGTGAAACCGAAGAAGGATAATAGGTTCAATTGGTCACATTTGAGAATGTGCTTCGCCGATCTCGTACTTGATTTTGTTTGATTTTCTTGCATTTCTATGATTCCCTTAGTACTTCCCGCCGGACTCCATCTTTAACCAATTGTCCTACGTTCCGTCGCAATCGCCGTTACTCTCCCACTACAACCGTTGCAATGTCGACTCCTATGCGTCATGGTCCTTCGCAACAGGGTCGCACGCCTTCCCAACATCCAGCTGCAGCTCCTACGCCTCAAGCTTCAACACCCTTCACCAATCCCCAGACAGCTGCAGTTTTCTCCCCTCATGGCCCCAAGTCTTCACCACAGCAATTTAAAAAGTCGCCGGCAACTGGTACTGGCACCTCGGGAACTATGATCGGTACTGCCAGTTCGACTGCAAATTTCGATAGCCCGTCCGCTGCGGCTGCTTATAATACTCTAGGAATGGCCATTAATGATCTCAACTTGGATAATATCAGCGTCGGAGGACTGGTTGCTGCTGCGGGACGAACGGACGAGGAGGACCGTAAGAAGAGAATGGAGGCTGTTATTGCTGCTCTTTGGGTAGGTAATGGTTGATATCATCGGATCTGCGACTGGGGACTAATCTCCAGACAGGCCCAGAACAGTAGTAGAGTGAGCAACCAGGGACTAGAGAGGCTGGCTATCCACCTTAATCTCGAGTGTCTTTGGGAGGATATCAAGGGTGCCGGCGAGAATGCGAAGACTCTGATCATAGCGGGACAGACGGTAGCTGTCGAAGTCGGTATTACCAATCACATCGTGCACCAAGCTGCGTTGGCTTATACGGATTCCATACCCAGCGTAGACAAGCACGTTGACAAGGCGTCAGCCATCCTTCTAAAAGACCTCTCGCTAGCTCCGGGCCAAAGTCCTCTAACTAAGAGACTAACACAATTCCGCGCAAATCTTGAGCGCCTAGCTAATCTAGATAAATTGAGTGTTTCCCCAGGTCTCAACTGCCACGAAGCCATAGCGGGCATCTGGGAGAGCCTGGAGAGACTCCATCGATGGGATGTGAATAAACTTCGTGAGGATCCATCGTTAAGAGAGATGCCCGAAGAAAACCTCCGAGTCTACGCTCTTTGCCTTCGACATGGATGTCCACTCATGCATACTCGAGGTCGGATCGGCCTAAGCCTCGACTACTGGAAAGAGAGAAGAAGACTTAGGTCTACAACAGTTGATTCTGAAGACGCCAAAACGTGGGGAATACTAATTGAGTGTGCGGCCACTAATGGGATGGTTTATAATAACCCTATACGGGTGTCTGATAAGTGGATTGGAGAGAATATCGAAAAAGCCAACCTTACGGACGAGGAAATTATTTCAACTACGGGACCGGTTCTGGATTGGTTAGAACCACCTAATACCATCCTTCCGCCCTCGGAAGAGTCTAAGGAACACGGACTGGAAGGCGGCGTAAACCTATCTGGTCCCAAGCCTCCTGATGTCGTGTTCATGGCGACGTTCGACCCACCGGTCGTTGTCTCTCACGCGGTTGCGTTAGATATTTATAAGATATCGGCAACAAATGCGCCCCTGTCAAATCTCACTTTTGACGCACTCCTATTTCCCATCGTCGATGGGAACTCCTACGATCCCAGCGAGCCGCGTGAGGTAGTATTCACACAGACGGTCCCTACCTTCATCGATAATTTACATGGCGGTTCCCAGGCGGAGCCCGTACTCAAGGCGCACCGTAACACGCTATTTATATATAAGCCTGTTTATGGACAAGTTGTAAGCCAAGTCCCGTTTTCGCACCCTAAAGACCTGGTCATGATGCTCCCTGTGCTCCGCCAATACGCCTTCCTTTCCCTTCTCCTAAGCAACAGCCTCAAGGTTAGGGATGGCAAGCCCACTGCCAAAGAAGCCGACAAGGATAATGACTCCCGCGTCCCGCGCACCAAGCACGACGAGTTCAACGCCTTCATGGCGAACGCGGACGATAATACTTCCTCGGCGGATAACGTGCTCAAGGTTGATATCACCCTGACGGCTCATCCCGTGCCCCGCCTAGCGCTCGTATTTCCGTTCAGAGAGCACACGGCCCACGTCAACATCGAGATACAGCTCGGTGGGCGTGTGCGCATCGTTTCGGATAATATTTTCGACGGGGATACCGGATACGTGGGCGGTAGCGGGGGTAGGAAGAGGTCGAGGAGCGATTGGGAGAATGCGCTGGAGACGATGGAGGATCTGGGCGCTTGGGTAGAGGTTGTGAAGAATAAGCTTGAGTAAGGAGGATGCATAGGGTAAAGGGGAGGTGGTAATGGGGAGGGTTATCGATAGTTGAGGTTTGGCTGCTGGGGTGGGGATAGGAGAGGAGAAGGAGAAGAAGAAGGAGAAGGAGGATTACGAAGTGTATGTATGGTTATGATACCCCTTTTTCTATAAATATAGGACAAAGCATGGCGGGGCGGAGTATAGTTGGCTTCGTGGAGCCGGGACGAGGATAGGAATTACGTAAATGGAATATGCGTTTGTCGCATGTTATGGTGGTTTGGTTGCCTTGGGTACGATTTGACTAACCTTGGGTGATTAGATGGGAGTTAAGCCTCTCGTAATTCTTTCTTACCTTTGATTGTGGTTTAGGGGCGTGGGCGTGGAAGTCGCTGGAGTTTTAGAGGGATGTCGGAGCTTGAGACTCCATGCTAGAGATCCATTCGTGGGGTGAAGATAATGTAATAATTTAGTACCACGCGGTCATCACACTTTGTAACCGGCAAGATGCCCAAAATAATAGAATTGCTTCCGTCTAACGCTTACCTATCTACCTGTATTTATATACATACTACCCATACCCATACACACAGGCACCGAAGGCACCTTGTTTATACGTACAAGACGAAACCACGACACGAAATAAATAGCCTGCACGATCTATAACAACACAGTACAGCGCATAGCGGCAATAGTAGCAATTATATTCGCGCGACACACCTCGCCCACTCCCAACAAGTCCGTCTGTTTCTCTCTCTTTCTCTTTCTCTTTTTCTGTCTCTGTCTCTGCTTCATACATAGTACATTGTATTAAGGCTTATCTATTGCTGCTTTCCGTAGGGTAATAGAAGGTAATAGACTACCACCCGATCCGATCCGATGCGCACCAGGTTTCGACTTCTGTCCTCGTCTCGCAACGACAGACGCAACATATCCTTCCCTCCTCTCTTTGTTTCTTTCCATCCTCCCTCCCGTGCGTTCCATGATAACCGTAGTCCAAGACTTATTGCTCTACACCTTCTCCCACTCCCCTTCCTACTACTGCTGCTTTGAACCCCGCCGACTCGAATCGCCGGTTGGGTAACTAACTTTATTACCTGGTCATGGATCTGTATCTTATCTCTTGCTTTCGTTCGTATATTTGAGGTATCGATGAGGGGGATATTTGGGGAATAATTAGGAAATAAAAATAGATGACACGCTAAAGGGAAGAAAAGTTATATGTAGGTGCGAGTCCCGGCTCCGCTGGTTCAAATTAATAAGAATATCAAGTATTCTTATCAATTATCAAAGAAGTAATAGAATACTGCAATCCGAAGTGAGGAGTAGTGTGATGATCTGGCTGCTTGCTCATGGCAAAAGATAGCCAAGAAATCAATATCGCGGACTGACACATGAGCGGCTTAAGCGCTCTGGGGAGGTACCGCACCATTGCTTTTCTCACTATCTAATGCCGACTTCTTGCTTTCAACTTTTGAAAGACCTAACTTCTCGAGACCGGAGACTGCACTATCAACCTCTCCAAACGAGATGCCTAGACCATTCTTTTTCTCGTCATCGACGTCCTTGGAACCTTCTTCGACCTTCTCGTCGAGATTCATTAGAGCGGGTGGTCGATGGCGCATGGCACGTGCTTTGTTGAGCGATATTGTCTTTTGTTGATATGTTGTTGTCATCGGCTGGGTGTCGTCACGGTCGATGGTGGCCTTCACTAAAGCCGCCATCCATGTTCGCCCCTGCTGCAGATTTGGAACGGCGAAGTAATGTATGGTTGGTTTGGTGAAATTGACAGCCTTTGAAAGTCCAGCTCGGGGAGGCATGAGCTTAAATATGAACATCGAATCCGTACCTTTCTCGGCGGGAACAGCGGCGTTGTCTGCAAGTGTTGGAAGATTGCTATCAGCCGGCATGATTGGAGTATTACTAGCACCCGTCAACGTGGCATGTAGCCCGGTAAGTCGCTCGTTATCCGCTGGTAACACCCTATGGAAGGAGATATCGATTAACCCTTTTTCTTCAGTGTCGTCTTCGGAGTAGTAATAAGCCAGCCGTCTTCCCTTTAGAACAAAGAGTCGCGGTTTCCACGTTGTCATCAGGTGCGAGCTCTTCTTCTTCATCCATCCACTATAGTCTGCATCCTTGATTGCTTCGCGGGGGCCGATCTTCTGTAGACCGCGGAGGTAAGCACTCGTTTCCTGTTTCGTCTTCTTCCCGCTCTTACGGCTAGCAGTTGTAGCCGCTGAGTATGGACTTTTCCCTGTGTCGGGAGAATCAATCTCAAAACTCGGCCCGCCCGAAGGCGTACTTGACCCGGCCCTGGATGGTGATCTCAGAGGCGAAGCTTGGGTAGATGAATCAGTTGGCGAACCAACTTTTGAGTTACCCACCATGGCATCGGAAATCGCCCTCAGACCACCAAACTTGCTACCAGCACTAGACATCCAATCGCCGTGAACAGCTTGCCGGTTTGATGCTTGGGGAGGCGAGCCTCCGTCAAGCTTAGTGACCGTTGGGCTGGGACCATCCTTAGCGGGTGGGATAGGACGCACGGACTCAGTAGTATTAGTAGAGGCTGTCCGCCTGTGATCCCCGGATATGCTATAATACATTTGCGCGGCGCTCGGTGGTGTAGAATCCCTTGTTGAATCGATGCTTCCAAACCTCGAACGTCTTGCAATGGCTGTTGCGCTTCTAACGCGTTGTTGCTCCGTGTAACTCGAGTTATGAGCATGTGCAGTGGTGCTTTCGCGCTTCTTAAGCACGTTACGTTTTCGACCATCAACCTCGGTACCGGAAAAATAACCACGATCAAGATCGAGCGCTGGATTATGCGGGACATCAATATCAGATACGTTTATGGCGTCGCCGAGCTCAGTCGATGACAGTGGTCGCGCAGGGTAAGGAGAAGAAGCAGCGCCCATAGTCCAATTTCGGTCGAACGAAGGTTGTTTCTTATGTGAAGGTTCGGCCTGTGGAAATGTACCTGAAGATGTAAGTTTCGGGGTTCCAGCACCGACTGGAGGGGCGAGTCTAAAATCGGTAGAAGAGTGCCGTCGCGAATGGTGTAGTTCTCGGACGGAGGCTGCCGAGGGCCTTTTGTGGTGCGACGATCTTGTTGGGCTATCTTGGGCACCTTTGGGAGACTTGGGGGTTAAAGGAGCCATCGATTCCATTTTTGGTGTTTGCGAGAGACGTTTGGTATGGTTCGAACCTGGCCTACTCTCGTTCGAAACAACTCTTTGCGAGTTTGTCAGAGTATTTGACCTGCTTCTTACCCTTCCACCGACCTTATAATCCTCCGACCCCGCTTCACTACCATATGTTTGTGTAGTCCGTCTCGTAAGAGTTCCAATCCCACTCACTTCGTCCTGCAAACTTTTAATTTTTTGCCACGTTTTTAGTCGTCGTCCAAGAGAGCCGAGGTCGAACGCCTGGAGAAATAGCGATGATTGATCCATTCCTAAAAGTACTTCGCCTGATATTTCCTGATCCCGAAACACTTCACAATGCTTTTTCTCTACACCAGCAGTAAATAAATATTCCGCCACATCGTCTGCATTCCAAGATTCTACTTCATCGCGGGTGTGCAAGACTTCTTCCTCCTCGTCAGTCTCTTCACCCTGGATATAAGAGAGTCGATCTGGCAAATGAGAACTATACTCGCTCCCGGAATCTGTTGTATGATGCAATGCGCCATTCTGCGGGATCGAGTGTAAATGTTCGTCGATAACAGTCAAAGTCTCGTGTAAAACCGGATTCTCCTGGCCCGGCGCGTTGAGACGACTTGACCCTTCATTACTACTACCATAGGCGAAACTTTTGCTTACGAGAGGCGCGGGTTTCCCATCGGACTTAGTGGAAGTTAGCGGCAGGGTTACGGGAGTAGCTTCTGATGAAACGGATGAAGCGCGTTGAGGGGTCGAGTTGCGATCCTGAGTCGGCGTGGCGATCGATGCCGGTTGGTTGGCTATAGAAGATGTTCCATTGGTGGATGAGAGCGAACTCGCGATCGGTCTGGTGGCAGTAGGCGAAGCTGCGACACCTTTTGGCGCCGGCCGCGTGTATACTACAGATGAGCGATTAGCTGCGATTCTGTCGCAAATCGTACGCCACCTTCACGTCCTCACAACGGCAATTCTACTTACCTTCGGGAAATAAACCACTATTCCCATTCACCATATGACGACCCAAAAACCACCCATCGCCGAATTCGTCATCGCGTTCTATTAATTCGACACGGTCGCCCTTTGCTAAACTCAATTCGTCGGAGCTTCTAGCTTGGAAGTCATCTATATATCAACCCCGTTAAATGGAGTTCAATCATTTGCGCAAAACGTGATATTCAGATTCTTCCGTATCTTTTGTGGCCAAATTATAGATGCGGATTGTCTTAGACAATGAAAGGAGACCAAACTTACGAATGACCACCAAAATATCACCAGCGTCTGGTCTCGCCATGATGTCTACAGCGGGATTTGCGCGTGGTGAAGAATCGAGGATTACGTCGGTTCCGGGGCTCAGGAGAGTGGCATTGAACAACGGCCGTAAACGCCGAGGACTAAAGAAAAGGTGGCGACCCTGATCTGGCTCCTGATTCCGAACGGATTGCGGAGTCTATCGAAGACCTGACTCGAGCAATGCTTCAATAGTGACGAAATGCATCGATAGAAACGTCGTTTGATATGGAAGAAAAATAAAGAAGACTACTACAAAAATAATATATACGAAGAAGGTTCGGGTTGAGAGTACAATCGTCTCGTGTTATTTTTGGTAGTGGATCTATGTCGCCTCTACCGTCGCCTTCAGCCTTCGGATTTGGAACTTCGAGTTTTGGCTAGAACCTAAGGACCGTTGTCCAATTGGGTGTTCCCTCCTTTTTTTTACCGTCCTAGTCGCACCAAATTCGCGAGTACAAGAGAGAAGGGAAAAAAAAAAAAAAAAAAAAAAAGAACCCCAGACTAAGGGAAATGAATGGACGAGGCACAGGCCTACGTCGCTCGGTAAATGCACATAGGAGTTTAAAGAGGGGATGAGAAAAAAAAGGGGATGTAGCCAATATAATGTCTTGAATGTGTTAAGAAAAAAAGACAATGATGTAGTCTCGTAATCCTTTTTCTTTACTCTTTCTGGAGGATTGAATTGAGAGATATGAGAGAATATGGAGGGTATGGATTTGGCGAGGAACCTACTGTAGGATTTAGAGCGCGAGCGGATGTATGGGATGAGAGAAATCAAACCCATTTAGGCCCGTTTGAATGGGTTTTTAGTGGACGGATCACGGAGTGAGCTGTGAGGGGTCTTTCTTTCAAGGTGGTATACATAAACTATTAAGGTATTACGGATCCACTTATATGTAGTTATCCGTTTTAACACATGTAAGCTCCCTGGATTAGTTAGTTAGTTAATTGAAATTGGAACATGTCTACGGGTAGGTATCTTTACGTACACATGTACGTATTGTACGTACCTTGGAAAGACGTCTTATCGAGGTCGTCATGGGCAAGTGTGTTAAGTGGTATCCATCTAGGTTGAATAACTAAGATGCTCATATCTTCTTTAAAGAATATATAGGATTATACCTGATGCTCGGTTATTAGTTATATATTTTTATGTTTATGACATCCAACTTTTCTTTGTTGGTTAACTGAGTCTGATAGCCCACTAATACACTGAGTATAGGATAGGTATCTTTATAAGAAGTATGTGGGTACCTGCCTGATTTCCAAGACCTACTGCCCTAACACACTCAGCCTAATGTACCACGTGGAAGCAGTCTACCAATATCAACTTATGATATATAAGACTAATTAATTGGGCATTTTTATTTAAAAAGATTAGACGAAATTTTATCCAAGTCTTATCCATGCATATCTACTAACGGATAAGGAGGAATTGCACAAATCGTACTAGCATTGATAATTTATTCAGGTATTAAGACACCAGGTAAGATGTTTATCACTGACTTACTTTCAGGGACATGCAGGGCAGGCTCGATTACCAAGATCGCTAAGGGCCGTCCTTGTAATCCAGTCCCGAGACCAACCCGAGACTGCTAAAAAGTAAGGTACCTGATGATGCAGTCTCGGCAATTGGGAGTTAGCTTATCCGATTATTTTGAGTATTTATATCGTTGTTTTGAATAGGCCAGCGTGGATGTCGATTAATTCCAAGAAGGTTAATTAGTATCTAATTTGAATTATATAGATATTTACCTAGGTACTTATTACCCTCGTGACCACAGACTGTTCGGATGGTGTGTAGTTGGGCTCCATATACTCTTATAATGTTAGGCAGGGTCAATTTCCTTCTCATGTACCTAATGTTAGAATGTACCTCCTGCCTCTTAGTGTACACGTGCATCTATCTACATAAGGTACCGTAAATTGGAAGTTACATGTCCACGGGTGCAACTTTCGCGGTCTTCCATGCATGCTAACATAGAAAGTACATACATACATGATGCACTCCGCAGGCGTGCCTTACCCTTGCGGTTGGCAGCACGTAATACTCACCTACCTACCTAAGATGTAGCACATACGTACTAGGGGTAACTTCCGCAACTTTGGTTCTTTCCTTTAGGACCTCACACGAACACTAGGTACACTACAGATCTCAAATGTACATACATAGATTCGTGCTAGGTCTGGTTCCAGCTGGCACATCCTTGCACGGCAGTAACTGTCCGGGCTGTCAAGGCTGCTAGGTTTGTTGGTAGCCGCCTACTATGTACTGTACAACCGCCGTGAACTTTTGAACCCTTGAACAACTCGAGCGAGCTCGAATTTCCACGTCCGTTTAACTAAATAATCCAATCCACTCAACGCCGTTGCCGACGTTCGACTCTTCAACCATTCGTATATGAACATCCTCAAATACATGTTCAACACGTAGTTGTCCTTGCGCCCCATCGGTCATTTTTCTATGCTTGCCGTAATCTATATTACTTATGGTGGGTTTGTTCCTCTAGAAAAATCCTTTTTTTTCCTTGCCCTTTTCTTTTCTTTTGTTTTGTTTTTCATAGTATTAGAGTAGAATGACAAGAGGTAGTTATTTTATATTAACATATCCTTTCCCAATTATAGTATTCCGTACTTAGACATTATCGATCCCGAAGAGGACACAGAGACCAAATTCTAAGGAAAGGACCATAAATAATAAATGACTGATGGCGCCAACTGGTGGACAAAGGTCGGGCACGGAGAACGAATCGGGGCTGAAGGCAAACTTAAATTCGAATATAACTTCGGACCGACAAGTTGCAGCATCGAATTCTACATTAAACGCCTGGGTTGGTCGAGGTCGTCGACAGCCATCATGGCTAGCCAACGCAAAACCCGCGAAGCCCTCTCCTCGCCCTCCTCCTTGCCCTCCTCCACGACCATCTAAGCAGCCTATCACCACGGATACTGTGCGCCCCAGTGACGAGACAACCCAACCCGTCTCAGTGTCTGTTCCAACCTCTAATACCCCGGTGACGACTCCTGCCCCACCTCGACAACCTCGTCGTCCTCAACGTCCAGCTGAACCTGTGACAATACAAACACAAACACAAATACAATCGCCACAAATATCGTAAGTTACCTAGTATTCTGAACTTCTCTTTTGTCAATGCGTCACGTCTTCCTTCCCTGCGCGTGCCTTCTAAACAACCTCCCAACCCTTACTCTCTTATCATCCACCGCTAGTTTCATATTTACTAACTGCTGCATCCTGTAACGCCATAGAACATTGGTTGCACGTACCGTACTTCCGTCACCCGCTCCTAGCGACGAGCCTAGTCCCGGCGCCACCAAGCCTCAAAGTGTGCCAACCGTAATCGCACCTCGCCTTACCCTCGATACCGCTTTAGATGACGATCAACAAGCTCAAAGTCGAGTCTCTACACCTCACCTGCAGCCAATCTTGCAACGAAGCAGAGAGGTTTCGGTGTCGCCGGGGATGTCGATTCCTGCCAACATGTCCCTTAATACGCCACCCACTCCAAATCTTTCCTTAGCTACAAACAATCTGCCACCTCTAGAGCATCTAGAAAATCCACCCGCTAAAAGGCAACGTACCAGGTATGTGTGAAGTTTGACTAACCTATGATAGCAACCATCATTGGCGAACCGATGAAAATACGATAGCTAACAGTGTTTACTGATTCAGTCACCCTTCTCTTCAGCTCTTTAGTGTTCATGGAGCGTCTATAATCCTCAACCACCGTATTCAATCCATAGGAGGACTAGAAAATCTAGATCCAGTGGTTGAGAGACCCCGATATCAACTCCTGCTTGACTCCTGCACAACAGGTGATCTCTTTTTCATCGTGCTACACCAGATCTTTTGTATCTGGTCTAAAAACCGAGCCCAAGCTTACGAGTTGTGCAAAATTGACGCGCGCAACCCAAAAGAAATGGATCAAGGATTTGGCAATTTGGAAATGATTCTTAAGAGCAACACCAAGTTAAACCCAGATCATCTCAATTTCTTCACCCAGTTCCCAGCTCCACTAAACGACTTACTATGCAACCCCAGATATCAGGCTCACATTGGACAAGTTCTCAATTTCCTCTGCTGCATGGCTCTCAACTGGCAGAGAGCAATCGAAGATCGCCGAAAAAAAGGCCACCCTTTCCTAGTAAGAGAGTTACTCGACGGATTCTTACTATCTTCCAATGTACTCCAAGGGATAATGTTCCGCGCTTCGCGGAGAAGCATAGGGACTGGAGATGGGCCTATGGCAAAACATATGGAAATGCTGTTCGAGTCGGACCAGGAGTACCATCGAAATTGCCCTAATGATTTCTCTGAAAGACCCCTGAGGTATCAAGAACACAATACAAAACTCATCACTTCATATAAACAGATCGTTTGTTCTATCCACCAACTACGAGATTGTCGAGTTGGCCAACAGCCGTATCCGGCTGGATCGTCTAGCATGCAACAATCAAACCAATACCATTTCCAAAACCTGCAGATAGGCCCTCAGGCCAATTCTCAAATTGTGTCTCACACAAATCAAACGGGTAATCAGATAGCCACTCAATACTTCCCTCAGGTTGCTCAGGCGAACTACCCAGTGAATCCACAAATTGGGCTTCACATGAACACGCAACTAAACCACCCAGTAGACCCCAGGGTAAACACTCATATGGGTTATCAGATAAATCCCCAAGTGCAGCAGAATTTATATCAGGCCCCCCAATCACCGCAAACTGCCGGCCATACTTTCACCCAAGGCGTGATAACAACCACGGTACCGCCTTCACATATACTATCTTCGAATTCTAGTGGGACCAATAGCCCGACGGTGACAACGCCATCACAGCCGAATCCGAATTATCACGTACAACACAATGCAGGAGGGAGACCCTCGCAGCCCAATATTTATATGGCACCGATATCTCCACAACCTACTACTCCCGCTTCTGTAGGTGGGTATAACGTTCATCAGGTTCACCCTGCTGGGCAACGGCCACAAAACCTATATGGATCCAGTAGCCAGTCCAACTTAGTCCCCCCAAACCGCCGAAGTTCTGTTAACCAAATCCCTGCCTATAACAATCCCAATCCCGCCCCAGTTGCCCCAACGACCGCTACGCATACGAGGCACCCCATGAATCAGCTCCAGGGGCCCAATTATATTCAAACGCTCCCGAGCCCGCAGCCACAAAACTCACCTTTAACCGGCTATAGTCGCGACCTTGACCGTCTAATCCCAGCCCCCGGTGTGGTCATCGAGCGGCGAGATTATCCCTACGCCCAACACGATAATAATTCTGATTTGATGTCTCTTCATCAGGTTCAGCTAAGAAGCCCTAAGCGAATGCCTCGAGAACAAGACCCGGAAAAGTTGGGAAGATACTACCAAGCAGTTAAAGAATTCGCGCTCCTACCAGTCGAGATCACACCTCAACCATATCTCCATGAGTTTGATTTTAGTATCCCGGAAGAACAATTTATTAAGATGGTAAAAGGAGAGGCTAGACAAGGCGAGCAGTTGCTCGTAAGTTTATTCTCTAGTGGATCTCTACGACTTCGTATTCGGTGCTGTTATATGAAGAGGGTGCCTTGCCCTCTTATCGAAACTTGGGTCACTACCGAAACAGTCTGGCCGCAACATATTTTCTTAGAACTTAATAACAACGCTCTAAGTGTTCCACGAAAGTCCCATTTCTCCAAAGATTTGCCCGTTGATGCTTCTTCGATGGTCGTCGCAAATAAGAACGTTTTTAAAATTTGGTTTCCAAGTACCGGCCAAGAAAAAGAGGAACTCAAACGAAAACCGGACTGGGAATTTTATATCGCGGTTGAATTCGTTGAAATTCTCAGCCACCGTGATGTGCTTCGAATGGTTGAGACACACGGAAGAGTACCTGCGGATGCTACGCGAGAGGTAATTCGAAATCGCCTTCTTGGGGCGAAGGGAGACGCTCAAAACTCTGGGGACGAAGATGAACTTGTAATGCTTGATGAATTGTCTATTGATCTTATAGATCCTTTCTCTAGCGTTATGTTCAAAGTTCCAGTTCGTGGGACTAAGTGTACCCACCTCGAGTGCTTTGATCTCGAGACCTGGTTGAATTCTCGGCTGGGCAAAAAGTCGTGCAATCGGTGTAATAACGCTGGTTGCCCTAAATGTCCCAACGAGCCATCTTTTGTAGACAAATGGAGGTGCCCACTCTGCTCTGGTGACGCGCGGCCTTACAGTCTTGTCGTTGACGAGTTCCTTGTTGAAGTACGCTCGCAACTAGAACGACATAATCTACTACGAACCAAGTCGATCCACGTCTCCCCAGATGGGACGTGGAAACCGAAGGAGCAACCAGCAGACGATGATAAAGACGTCGATAGTGATGAGGGCAGCAATATACCGACTAAGAAACTTCCCAAAACGCAACCCCGAAAAGAATCCCAAATTGAGGTTATTGAAATCGATTGATCGAATACTTGCTAAGTTGGAAATTAAACAGCCTGAAAGGTGGTATCAAACCTACTTACCTACCTAGACGACAAAGTAAATCACAACACTTGCTAGGGCCAGGATGCATCTTATTTCCTTCCAATTTATTTTTTCTGCTCGCACAACAAAATTACTGCAGCGATCGTTCATTCGGACTGATACCCCTTGCATGTCTTATTCTTTCAACATGGAATATTCAACGGATAGCCTTTTTTTATTCAAATTTACACCTCGTATCGAGGATCACTAGGCAAAAGAGGCAAGGCCTCGATTCAGGAGAGGTTAGGTTTAGGTCATTGGGCATAGGCAACGGAAAAGGGGGATCGAAACGGAACGGGCTGGTAAGGAAAAGGAAGGGGTGTATATGTCTTTATCTGTGCATTTACGTCCATGGGCTATTGGCATTGAATCTACAATCCATCACATACGTTGGCAAGGATGCCCCGTCTGGAGAAGCGTCAGACAAGTCGGTAGGTAGTATTAACTACCATGACTTTCTAATCATCTCCCTTTACATAATACGTTCCAGACAACGACACCCACGAACAGCAGGGCAGTTTCGTTGGCATTCTGAAACCACAGTACAAAACCAAACATATAATATGTGATGTCATGGTCTACCAGCGGTTACCCAGGCTACGTTTCGTATCTACTCTTATGACACCTCACGAACTATGTGGTCAATACCCCGCGTGTCGTGGGTGTATTAACCTCGTAGTCCCATATTCTCGCCATATAAGGGTTGGTTGTTCTCTACAGGGGAAGCATCAGTACGTTTTCAAATGGGCAAACGAGGCTTTCTGTAATATACAAGGTCATAATAGCAAACGAAATTTATATATCGCAGTAGGGAGTCGAGATGGTTTGATGTGGAGAGCCTAATGGTAAAGTGCTAAAGTAGAGTAATGAGCTTTTTCAAATTACGGTACGTCACTAGGTTAGGATCTGGAGACGAAGACATCTATAACACGGTAGGTAAACGGTTTTCGGGGCCGCACCGCTTGAGTCTTGACATGTGAAGACCCAAGAGTCAGGTTAGTACGAGTTGATCAGGACTAGCTTGCCTAGGGTGCTAATGCGCAAGCGACTATATAGCCTTGCATTGTTCCTAATGCTCCCTCGATACGAATTCCACTATTCTACAATGGTATAGTTAGTATACGGAGCCTCGATCGTGATTTGTGTTGCGCTAGATCAAGTAGGGATGCCCATTATGCGCATAATAGATCGATTATGCGATATAATACGTATAATGCGTATTATGCGCATAATATGTATAATAATGCAGTTATTAAGTAATCAATATAAATTTTTTTTTTAGCTTCAAACACATAATTTAGAGCAACTCGAGCAACACCTATTATAGTGTAAATCAATCGCAATTCAGCCCCAAATGCTTCCCAAAGATACTGAAACGCATAGCCAATTCGAGCCAATTCGAACCAATTGAGCTTTAATTAAATTAAGTCAATTTCTTCAAATTGTCAAATCGTAAAAAAGCCTCAAGTGCGATACTTCAATATTAAGGCTTACCCGTTTTAGTACTAGTACGCCGGATAATCGGGGGGGTATTGATCCGTTATGCGCATAATCATCCTATTATGCGTTATTATAACCTATTATACGTTATTATACGCTAAGCGTATAATAAAAATCGCATCCCTAAGATCAAGCGTTCTAGCTGATCCACGATACACGCCACAAGGTCAAGACCCTCTTCGTATTGCGACTAGCTCCAAATCTACGTGCATATGCGTCCTTTGTTAGAATGATTTGGGAAAAAAATCTCCGGGAGGGTTGTTCTAGTACGGATTTAGGGGGCTTGCGTAGAATACCCCTTGGAAATGGTATGAGCTAAAACCACGCGATGAGATATAGACCGTAGGGTAGAAGCTTGAAACGGATACATCATACATCCGTAGTACGATATTTCTACTTGAATTACTCTCGATCCGAATAATTCACATAGTCAAACATCGCCCAAGTCTTGCCGGCTCGCGCATTCCGATTTTCGATTTTATTTTATTCCCTTCAACCCGCCTATCCATACGCCTGCAAGAATCAGAACCAGAACCAAGCCAAGATCCGCTGTGATAGTAGATACATGCCGTACGCGGAGGTGTTGAACAGACAAGACAAGACAATACAAGATGAGCGAGCGCTTCCATTTTATGTCCCATCTTAACCTCTTCCCCTCACCAAAAGCCAAAGTCTACACTTGCGCCAAGATGAAAATGCCCGCCTGTTTTATACAGGCCAACTTCCAAGGACCACTAACTGCTCTATACTCCCCTTGACGACTGCCCGGCTCCAGTGCCCGGCTTCCGGGCAGCCCTATCCGGCTCGGAGTCGTCTTCGTCCTCGTCGTCGCTATCGCTTACGTTGTAATGTTTTTCCTTGCCTGCACCCGCGTTCTTTGGTGTTGATATATGCAAATCATCCAACTCTCCTTCGTCGAAATCGCCTGCCTCCAAGTCGCGATTATTTGCTGCCCGCCGAGTACGGAAGCTCTCGAGTCCGGTGGGGCGTGGAAGGTCGGATATTATAGGTAAGCCCGCATACCCGGCAGTTCGGCGGCGGCCGCGCCAGATCATGTAGCCCCAGACAGCGGCACCGACTGCTACAATAACTAGGACGACTTCACCCGATCTCTGATAAGCAGCCCACTTAGCATCACTGACCTCCTTGTCCTTGGCTGCCTGATCTGAGTCAGTGTGGTTTGTGGCGTCACCCACCGTCGTATCCGGTAGTTTCTCGCCATCGAGGAAACTCTTGGAGGGCAAACCCCCAATCTTGCTGATGTCGACTCCCATGAACCGGTCAAGCATGTCGCGGGTTCGGCGCGGATAGTCGAAAGGTACCATATGCGATGAGTTGTATAGTAATACGTAGGTTAAGTTACGAGCTTCTTGCCAAAAGCCAGCTGCTTCGCCCTCAAAAGTCCAGTCGCGCCGGGGCGCCCAGTTTCCGGGGGACAGTTCGAAGCCTTTTCCACCATTCCATTGCATGTTGCTTATGAGAGCTTCCGTACCTAGATGATTGCATATGAGGTCCTCTGCACCCGAAAAGAGAAGCACATTTACTTCCTTAATGAGATCCGGTAAAAATTCGATAGATGGTTTTCCAGCATTTCCCCTAAGTGCATTCCCAACAAGACCGTTGCACTCGGCCCATCCTGTAGCTTTGTTTTGGTCAATGTGTAGTGCACTTACCACCTCTGGCTTCCGAAGGTAAGGCGTAACAAATTCTAAATCCGGGGGCCAGTTCATGCCGCAACTCGGATATACATCCTTAAGACGGACATCATACATGTTATAGCACTCATTTCCCCCTGAGCCCTTCGTTTGAGTTAGGCGGAGGATCTCCTGGAGCACCTTTTCACAGGAATCAACATCCACGTGATGGGCGCCAGTCGAAGCCAAATCCTTTTTGCACTCACGGTACTGAGCTTCGAGCCCAGCCGCCAAGTCGGAACCCTTCGTGACAATGTTCTTTTCGTATGCGAAGGAGAGGTATGCTTCGTACTGCTCAGGAGGGGAGATCCAACCATTTCCGATCAACAGGCCTTTAAGATTCCAAGGGGTTTGGGTCTGAGGTTGCTTGTTTCGTTCGAGAATGGCTTTAGCGATATAGGGGATATGCTGTCCGGCGAATGATTCACCCGCGATATAGAGCTAGAGAATAGGTTAATATCGAAATAGAATGATATCGTTGGCTGGATTATCGGCGCTTACATCGTCGTGTTCGTATTCTGGGAAGAGATTGTACCATTTTTCGAGGAAGGCAACGAACTGATTCGCCATCTCATCGAGAGTCGTGACGAAACTGTTGGTATCGACATAACTATACCCGGTTCCTACTGGGTTATCGACAAAAAGTAGGTTCGCAAACTCGTTCCAGCTGCCATTGTTATACGTTAAAGTATTCTCGTCCTTCAACCGATAGGGACCGATCTCCATTAACGCGCCATCCTCAGAACTACAGCCCGGGCCACCGTTTAACCAAATGACAGTGCGTTGTCGATTCGCAATATGCTGATTCTGAAAGTGCCAAAAGAAAACATTTCCATTGTGCTCTGGTGTGATCTCGACGTGCCTATACGTGGGGGAAGGAAGGGGGGTTAGTATGACGACAATGTTCCCGGATGCTGACGAGTTTGTCAGGGGTCTTTCTCACTTACCCAGCATGCATCTTGATCATGTCCCCCTCGGGTGCGCCGGGCAACGAGTGAACATAGTAGTCACCAGCAGTCTTTTCGGCGCTGGTTATTGAAGTCCAGCAAGCCAGGCCGAGAAGTGCGCCGGCGGCTGCGCGCACCGAGCGCCAGAGCGAAGCTGGAGGAGGCATGATTTCAAACGCCGAAAAGGATTTCTCGGGTTCTCACTTATGACGCTAACATCCGTTATCTGCCTACGCATCCATCAAACTTGCTAGACCTGGGTATAAATCCTGGGGACGGATTCGAGGTTATACGAGAAAAAGTAAAAGGATGCTAGTAGATAAAAATTGATTAAAATTCGAAGTTACGAAACACAGAGCGTGCTTAATTTCGATCGTACCTAGGTAGGTAAGTAAGGAAGGCGAAGGTGGCCTCTGTCTCGACGGGCAAAGGGGCAAGATAGGCTTAGAGGCTAGGTTAGGTTGTTTAGGTAGCCAAGTAGCTTCTTACGACAGCGGCTAATAAGGGTCACTGCCTCCTAGGTAATAAGGGTTGTACGGATCAATGCGGCAGCGGCAGTGGCAGTTGCGGCTCGATGTGGATTCTCAAAAAAGGAAAGCAGGGGTAGCTTACGTTAGACTTTTGATGTCTTTATAGCCAATCAATATTAATATTCGGGAAAAAAACACCTCGATAAAAGAATAGTATAAAAATAAGCTATAAGATATCTTAGTACTAAATGCATTAAATTTCGAACATGCGAGCTCATTCCTAATTGTCTCATATCGTAACAAAGTACTGATATCATAAGGTGAACGGGCCAAGGCATCCAGGCAGGTGCAAGGTGAGGGAAAGATTGACCAAACCCGCGTTGGCGCCGAACTGCATAAGCCCTTCTTTTATAAAACCATCTTCACTTTCTTTTTTCTTTTCGCACTTACCACCGCACTTGAGCACTCTTACGTATCGCATAAAGTCGTGAATTAAATAAGATGCCCCATGCTTACTATCTTCTTTTCCCTTGGTACTAACAATATAGTAAAAAATATATGATAGCAGCATCGTTATCACCAGTTCTGCTGTCCCAGAGGAGAGTTGTGTGTTGTCTTGCTTCATCTCCCGTGGAGGTGGCAACAATTTTCATCTCATATCACTCTGACGTTTATTCCATAATTCCTTCCTCTTTCAAGCAATGCTTCTACTGCGCGACCTCCAAACTTTCGACCAGATAATATACTGTGGTCATGTTCTATTGAAATCAAGTGATATCGTTGCTTAAGAAGAGTATGACGACAGTGACGTCAAACCAGAAGTCCCACGCCTCGAGGCAGCACGGTCCCTACCTCGGCCATTGCACTATTACTCGAGAGTTGACATTCCGTCCCTTGTATAATCGAGATGCTGTGCCGCGTACCGTGTTAACCAAGCAAGATTCTAAACAGGGTTCCAACCGTGTGTTGTGTGAAGAGCAGAGATCTCGGAGGTCGCAAACTAACATCGCATGCTTTCCTTGAACGCCTTCGCCTTTGTTATACGGATGAGGTCGGGGTATATTCCTATGTATGCCATACACTCCTAAGCCCGCATCAAGATACAAAAAAAAAACCCGAAATTATGTGTGAAACCGAGCCATGCACCCTAAATGTTCTTTCCTTCCAACTTGATCCTTCGTGAAGACTTCATGCGGCTCATTACACTATTACGACGCTCTTCTGTGGGAAGCTGCTTGTTTCGTTTACCTAAAGGTTAAGACTAAGGAAAGCCCAGAGTATCCTATGGCGGTAGATACCCATTCTGACCGGACATGGTAGCCAGCGCATCGGTGAGCGAACGGGTCTCACCAACCGTACCAGCCGAGCGAGGCGCCCCTAGCCTCACACTCGGGATCAGAGTGATGTGAATTGCCAGGGGTCACTCTCGAGATGTATGCTAGGCCCATGTCAGCAGGTATCGAACTGCGTTGCGACCAACAGGATAGTGACGCTACCTGAGGAAGACCATCAAGACAGATTTTTGAGCTGGACGGCACAGGCGGGTTAACTAACCCCTATTCTTCAGCCTCCTTCTTAGCAAGATAGAAATCCCGTATACTCGCCGGGGGATACAGACTATTCTGCTGTTTTCTACTCTCTTCACTATTCCCACGGCGCACGAGCGATATAGTTGACCATTCCATTCAACGCATTATCGCCTTCTTCATCGGTAATAAGTCCTGCGTCTTGAAGCGTCGTCAGGACGTCTCCAACCCAGCTCTGACAGTTCCAATCCAGCTCAGTATTGTTCACGTGAGTCCCAAGAATTGCGTCGCGTAGCCGCGTATCGGGCTCCGGACCGGTTTCAACCGTCGCAACTGCAAGTCGCCGATAAAAATGTGGTCTCGTTCGTGCTGGAGCTTGATTCCATACTTCATCCACACGGTAGTTGGGGTAGTTGCCTTGGATTCGAATGGTGAGGTTTTTATTCTCGTTATCGTCGAAGACTATACATAGCTCGGTAACTCGGGCAGACTGGATATCGCGAGGATGGCCCCGGAAAATTAGGATCCAGAGCGTTTGCGAATGATTGACGACGGCGTTTGAATTCACTTGATCACCATCCAGTTGAGCCTGGTGGTTTCTATCCTTGCCGTTATTTCCGTCCCGGCGTCCGGCCGTGCTTGAGACGATACCCATCGGAGCCTTGAGCATTAGAAGAGTACTAGAACCGCCTGGATAGGCCCTGGCGTCCGGTGGCTCTTTGCGAATCTTACTGTGGTTGATGAGTGTTTTACTTGTCTCTTTAAGGGACAGATCGTGTAGATCATATCCTGGGTCGAACACGGCGATGGGGGGGCCAGTCTTTGTCTTAACAAGTTCTAATTGTTGCAACGCGAACGGGTAGTTGTCTTTGTCTTGTCGTTATCAATGGGAGGCTTTCAAGGACAGCAGAAATCTGGCCCACCCCCAAAAGGATGGGCGGGTGGTAGTAGTGGTCTTTACAGACACACCCACTCCTTCGCCTAGGTGCTTAGGTGCCTACCTACCTAGGTACAAGAGGCAGAACAGCAGCCAGTAGTCCATCTTACATACTCACACATCCCGAGCTCGCAGCCAACCCCGGTAAAGCGATGACAATCACACCGTAAAGATATTCTCCGATGTACAGGAAATCATCTAATTACACAGATCAAAACGATATATGCATACGATCACCACGACTTGGCGGAATTAAGCCCCTCTCGAACCCACAAATTGATACGAGTCGTTGGTACACTCGATGGTACACTTGGAGACACCGAAGTTTGCCTGGTACAGAAGTCTACCGATGGACACATCAAAGAAACGGTGGAGTCTCCTGCCTAGACAATACATCAAGGTAATTTGTAACCCCGTTGTCTCTTCTAGACAAAGATTGCAGATATGGCTAGAATGGCTTGCATGGATTATGCAGCCCGACCCCATCGAGCGTTCTAGACCCAGGGAGCGTTTCGGGTGAATAAGGTGACAAACGGGAAAGGATTGTAAGACCAGAAGCGCTATAGGATTTTACGCTTCTTCCGACACCATTGTGTACCTACAGATTTTTACAGCTGACATTCTAAAGTACAGACTCGCCTCCGTGTTAGTTTAATTTGGCGCTAAAAGAAAAAAAGAAAAGAAAAGAAGAGCCCGAAATTTAAAAAGGAAAAAAAAAATGTTGGCAGATGAGAGAGGACACGGGATTCGAGGCGCAAGGAAAAGACCACAGAGGCGGACCGCGCATATCATTCCTCCCTTTGGATGCACTTTCGCATCCAACTATGGACCTAGTAGGGAAAAGATGGATGTCAGCTGTCGATCACTCATACGATTTGATCTCACATTCCTGCAGCTGTCCGATTGAGTACTATTAGTCCGACTACCATAATTATTAGGTATCCAGCTTTTCAAAACAAACCGTCGAGAGGGAAAAAGTTTATAATCCCTGAATTGGGTATTTTCAAGGGAGCTTTTATGCTCGTCGCCACAATGATGTGCTAATAAATCGTTACTAGCATAACCTGTCGAATAAGGCCGAGGACGACCGCCGGTCTCGCGTGCCCATTAGGCAAGTCGAAATCACGGATGCCCCTTTATTAACAAGAAGGAAATGCATGCACCTCCCGTTATGACGGGTTATTTAGACACCGAATAAGAAACTACTTCCAAGTGAGAAGGGGAAAGGATATTACCATTACCCCGGTTTCATTGCGTTCGTGTGGTATATTATTATGCATGAGGACTAATACGTGAGTTCATCAGAATTGGGCGAATCCGCACATATCGGCGATCTCTCCGCGTGTACGGCCTAGAGAGGTCGGGGATGCTTGACTACAAGGTACAATGCCTGTAGCGGCCAGGGTAAAATAATCAGCGAATCTCGTGACGACTACTCCCACCTTACGCGTGTATGTTCGTTCACCTTAAGAGCCTCTTGGACCGCACTTGGATCAAGCACTCGAGCACATGACCCCACGGCTGATTTTAAGGACACACTGCGCGCTATCGTGGTCCGACTTTAGGCGAGTGGCTAACCAGCTTCCAAGGGAAAAGCTGTATTGGACTTGTGCTTGAATATGCCTACTGATTACAACCGCGCCTATCTTGTCTTGAACACTCATCACTCAACAAGTGGGCGATGCTGCAGCCCAGTATGGTCTGGCGCCATTCCTATCGTGATACCACCCAACGAGAGTATGCGAATATGCGGTTGGGCTATCAACTTGCAATAGGTAGGCTTGCACCCTGAACACGGTACGGTCCTTTCCGGGCACACGCTTGCCGGAACACGCCAAAGACTATCATAGGCCTTCTCTATTTTGAAGTTTCGATTCGGTAGAGAAAATGGACTTACCGGAATATGCAGTCTGATCGCATTATTTTCCCAGTCTACTTAATTGAACGGTTCTCTGGCATATTTAATTTTTGCATGACATACCTGCCTGAGGTCCTGAGGGGCAACTCGCTTGGTGTCCATATCATATCTCAGAATGCACCTGGACTCGATATCCACACTGTAAGTGCTTTTTACTATAGTCAACATTTGGAGAAGCTTGGAACGAAATAATTAGGCCCTCTAAGATCACCAAATCCTTATTTTCGAGACCAGTTAAGAAAACACATTCATTGTAAGCCGGGATCATGGCTCCTGGATGTATGTAGGCCAGCACCTTGGCCGCAGAATATCATACACCTTATTAAAAGCAACCTCCCTGCAGCTTTGATACGGCCCGACTAACATAGTGATGTATCAAATGGCTTGGAGGGGATCTGTCTACATCGCGATTAATACCATCATCACAAGAATTCTCGCAAGCTGAACTTTGCCAATATCTATATCTATAGATCGTAAGCCGTGACGGGAAAAAAAATTATAGTATCCACGTGTCGTGCATAGAGACGCCGGAGGTGTGTGATTACACGTTTAACTGTGCAAGGCTAGAGATGTTTCAAGAGTATCTGCATCAGTGACTGATCACATTCCAACCACACGTATCATAAGATGCCAGGCCATGCTGGGCCTACATACCGAACCGAATGGAGGAAGTACTAACGACGTCGTTTTCGGCCTCACCGCCAGCATCCAATGAAATCTAGATACTTGAAAACTCCGAACGCTACCCAGATAGCTTACACTTCATCCACTCTCTTCTTCAGCGGCTGTATGGACGGTTCCAGAAGCATCTTACCTATCAGGGGGACCCCCAAAACCACGTGAATTTCCTCGCTACTTTCACTTTAACAGCGCGATCTCCGTCTGCCAACCCATCATAGAGGTCCAGAACCAGAGTAACCGAGCCGATATGCCGGAAAGGCGTTTCCACATCCTTACTATGGAGGAAATCCGCTAGACTGGATTGAGATTGAGGCTATTCATATTTTCGTCTACCGCGCCTCTTGCGTTGATTCGACCGTCCCGGACTTACCATACCATCGGGTGCGTTACATGCACGATACCTTCCCACGGCTGCATAGCTGGGGTTGCGGAGACACCCCCTAGCTACGTTAGGTAGGTAAGTAGATAGATAAGTTGGACTATAAGTAAGGAGGTCAAGTCAGTGGATGAAGGAGACATGCAAGCTGAGTTACACAGCGACGAGGACACTTACACGGAGGCTGATTCAACTCCCGGGAATACTTTGCGCTCGTGTGTGAGAAAATGGCTTTATACCCGACGCTGGTGTGTAGCGTACACATGCGTTGCTCAGCCTATGAGTGAGCACGGTTTGGGATGTAGCAGAGAGGTACATTTGCACGACAAAGATCTGTGGGACCACGAGATCTGACGGGAAAGCAATAAATGACTATACATCGACATATTCCTGCCCAGAAAGATGTTTTCAGATGCCACTGCTGGATGGCGAGGGTTGCACAGACCCAGGAAACGAGACTTGGCCCTATCGCCGATGACAACCAGGTAAACCGATACCGGTGGCTCATGCCCGAAATAACTCACGATCGAGGATTCGTTCGTTTCTGAGATATCATTTCCGCGGAGCCGAGATTAATTGTTTACTTGCGAGATCTCGAGATCCATGCGCAAGGCTACTCGTATCGTTTACTTGCCTCCTGGACTCCTCCTATTATTCTCCTTTTCGCCTGCGTCCTCCACTAGAGCCAACCAGAGCCTTACTATCTATAAATCACGCCGCAAGGAATAATAAAACACATTCCATATACGAGTACCCCGTGGTTAAGTCCTAATCGATCTCTACTCCGATTCCGTCTGCGCCAGGGCCACCGCACTGCATGAGACAGGTCACCTAGCCCGAGCTTAACTTACATGTCATATTTCTTTTTTCTATTTTTCTCATTTTTTCTGTCTCCTCGATGTTTGCAGAGCGCCCGGGCGACAAAAAGCCTCGATCGAAGCCATCTATCTGCCTCGCACAGAAAACCCCGTTGTGCGTTCCCCCGTGCAAGCTCATACACGCGCGTGTTTCGAATAAGTTAACTGCGTCTCCACCTCCTGCTCTCGGGGCCGGAAATGTGGGTGTGTATATCTTCGCTTGCGCAAACATCTCGCTGCGCTACTGCTGTTGCGTGAAACAAGTTGCGTCCGAGTTTTCTCGGGGCTGAAGAGGGTAAGCGTATCCCGCGGTATCCTCGGCCGTGTGTACGTTGGGGCGTTTCGCTTCGAGAGCAGGACACGTAGCCCGTGTTTGCTGCTTATACGTATACGCCCGGTCCATGGCAGCCTTTGAGGCTTAGCCACGAGTCCTGCGAATAGCAAATAATATCGTGGTAGGGTATGGGCTAAGATCATACTGGAGGCAGAGCCTGCCTGCTTAGCTTCAACTTGGGATACGTGTTCCAGGCGCCTGGCGTCTTAGTGTGCTACCGTCTACCCGCCCGCGTTCCACGGAAGGGGTGGTTGTTTCAATTTTATTGTTGTGTTATGCATATTTGGCATGCGGAGGCGTGAGAACACTTAGATGCAAGGAGTGTATACCTAAGTAAGTAAGGAGTAAACTACATTACGCCACATCAGGCCGGGTACACGACCATCCAAATAGTTGGGTCATCTTAATAGTCATTAAGAAGTAAATAACGACATAAATATGCGAAATAGTAGGGCTCAGTCTAAAGATGATTGTGAATATATATGTTATTAATATCATATGCTATGTTTCGTCGTCTACTAAGTAACAGACGAGGTTTTATCTAAAACTCCAAGCCGACAGGAATAATTATAACTATCTCGTTACTCAGCTTATACCATCAAAAAGATGCCGTAGCGATCTCAACCACAGTCCAACGATACTAAGACATGGTATCTGGGCCCTCCTACTCAGCAATTTTCGAACAGAGAATATGCAAGTCTCTTAAATCCAAAAGAAACGTTTAGCACTATTTAGTTTAGTCAGTCAATAGAACTAGAACATGATATTAGCCTCGTCCATATACGGACCAATATTGGTTTCATCGTGGGATTGCTCCGAGACCTCGAGCTCCTTGATAAAAAGCAGCACGCCGATCTAGCCGAGCGGTAACCGAAGCCAGTGCTTTGCGACGGTGTTTATAAAAGGGGCACGGGACACCGTGTTGTTACTTGAAACATGTGGTGCAAGGTAGATATCTCCTCGTCCGTAAGAAAACAACGGGAATAATGAGAGCCGCAGGGTAACTGATACGGGGACCGAAGACTCGTTTCCCAGCGGACGAATCGGGGACGGAGACGGCTTTAAGACCGGATCTAATAGCAGTTCTCGTAATAGTCCGCGTGGCCCGTACCGACTAGTGCGGAAAAGCGGCGGGAGGTCATGTCGTATAGGGGTTCCTCCTATTGAATCCTGAATGTATTCTTCAATATTTTCCGCTGGGTTTTCCGACCGTACAAATTTTATAGGGGCCTTCCTTTATTTTTCTTCTGGTCACATCTTGGCCTAGTCCTCGGGAGATCAGTAGTGACAATACTTGTCTTTGTCGAGTCGGCTGAAGAGCCCGATCAGGCTCGTTTGAGGCGGGGGACATACGTATATCTGTTAACTTGACCTGGCAAAGTCGCTGGCTTAGGCCGTATTATAGATAGGTAGTATATAATTTATTATTGTTAGATGATTTGTGCTGAAAGTGGCACGGGGTTGTTCAAAGCTATGGCTCTGCTATAGTTCCGTATATAGAAGGCCGTAATGCCCGCTTAGCATTGGACGTCTTTAATATCATCATAGAGATGTCCTGTAGGTAGCTGTAGGACTTTGACTAAGGGTTAATAGGGTAAGATCATATCAAGCTAATTGCCCGCTAATTAAACCATTGCGGCTGGTGGTATGAGCTTTCGCACCATCTGCTAAAGCTCTGTTGGTATGTTAAATGGAATGGGTTTGGCGAATAGCTGCTATAAAGTCTGCTGAGGTGCTCCCTTAAATAAAAAGCCGAACATGAGACATTGTCAATATTTTGAGTGTGTATATATTTTCTTCCTTTTTTTCTTAACTCGGAGTTATTTGAGGGAGAGCTACTCGGAGTTCTCCGCGATGGTATCTGCTAAAATGGAACTAAGAATCCAGTTACGTATCACACAATACATAAGGAAAAATTATAATTGTAAAATTTAAGTTGTTATTATTATTCTTGGAATTCTAAAATAGAGCAGTGAGGCTTTTTATGGAATTGTTATAAGGGAGAGAATTTTTCTACGTTATTTTTAAATTTATTAATTTAATATATTTTTCCAAATAAAATTAATAAGTGAATTTGGAATATATAATATTAAAAATATAATCTTTTTATATTTTCAAATTAATATATTCCTTTAATTATACTTCTTTAATAATTTTTTCATTTATTTTTTATTTTTATTATATTATTTTATCTATATTTTTAAATGTTTTGATTTTTAAATAATCTGAAATATTTATTAAACCTATTTATTCTCTAAAATAAATATATTTTTCCTTTAACAGCGCTTTTATAAGCCCATTTATGCTTATATTTTTTAAATTAATATAATTAATTTTAATATAACCTTTTTAAACCTTTTATTTAAATTAATAATTATATATATTTATATATCTTAATTTTATTTTAAATTTTTTAATATTTTTAATAATTAATTTAATTATTTATTTATTATTATATAATAAAAATATAATCTGATCTTTAAATTTAATTTTAAGGTTTTTAATTAATTATAATATATAAAATTTTT
>MU623555.1:0-42026 GCA_025201765.1 Daldinia sp. FL1419 | reverse complement strand
AAAAATTAATTTAATTAATATTAATATACATAGTTAAATTTACCGGTTGGGGGTTTTTTATATTTTAAAAAACAAAAATAATTTTAACCCCCCCCCCCCCCCCCCAAAAAAAAAGAAAGAAAGATTTTAAAAAGATTTTAGGCATAATTAACCCCAGGGCAGCAAGCAATAAAGGAGAGTAAAAGAAGGAACTCCAGCCTGACTGTTTTCTAAAAATCACCCTTAAAACCTATCGCCTTGCAATTCTATGCACATTAAATATAACTATAATCACAAGTAGAAAAAAGGAAAAAAAGATAATAGCCCGAACCCCCAGACGCCTAGCCAATGCGCTTTGATTTTTGGTGGCATCCCCTTATATGCCTTGGACCTTCCTATACGAGGGTGGTTTCATCGTTCTCCTAATCAACTTACCGGCGTACGGCGGTATAAGAGAGATCGCACCTATGGCCAATACACGCCAGAGAAAGCCCCTGTAAAGGGATATATATATATAAGCTAACTAATATAGGATCATCATTGGAGAAAGGGCACTCACCAGCTAAGAAGAAAGTCGAGATCAAAATATCCACCTAGGAATGGCATCGATCCAATATAGAAAAGGAACGTCCCAACGATGCACATGATCATAACTGGGTGCCAGGTTGTGATCTCAATTGTCACCATCAGAAGCTCGTTTAAGATGAGAACAGTGTAACTAACAGCTACCATCCTCGGGCCATCGACTTCGGTGAGTATCTGGGATAGGCCCTGGATCATGCCGCCTTGGTATATTGACACAAAAACCCAGATGAAAAAGGTACGGTAAGATAAGGAACGGCCAGATGTTAGTTCCTTATAGAGCTCGGGGTAAAGGTTTGCAAGATTCTCATCTACGTCCTTATCCAGAACGAGGGAGAGTACTGGTGCTGCGGTATAGACAGTAGCATATCCTACGAGAAGCCAATCCTGTAACCTGTGAGACAAAACCATTGGGGAAGAATGGGTGTGGAAGCAACATACCTTATATAAACCTTCCGGCTCAAATTCGATGGCAATGCTATACATAGTCTGACATACAGCAATAATAAGTCCACGATGAATGACGAATTGAGCGAGTTTGGCGCTTCTCTTATAACTGTTCCGACCGTGCCAAACCAACAACTTAGTAAGGTGACAAAATTGTTCGATGGAAAAGTCCGCAGCGAGACTAGCTTGACGGCCCTCCTTGCCTACAATACCAACTCCCACATCCGCGGCCTGAATCATAGAGACGTCGTTGCCACCATCGCCAATACAACAAACCCTTTTGTTCGTAAACTCCTTGATTAGCTTTGCTATATCGGCTTTCTGTGTAGGTGAGCATCTGCAAGCAACGACCGTTGGTAATCGTACCGCTACCGAGATGAAATCGACCCTAAAATGCGTCAAATAAAGCATTAAACTTTCACCGTCAATTAACAGGCAGGCGTCAGTCTTGCTTCTCAGGAAGTCGAGATGGTCTTGTGCATTGTCCTTATGTTTAAGTTTGGCAATGGTGTATATATATTGTCCGCGCGCAACAAGTTTAGAACTTACAGCGACGCATCTTGCCGTTTCAACTTTGTCGCCCGTCAGCATCCATATCTTGATACCGGCATTTCGAAGTAACTCTAGAGATGGTTTTACATCCCTTTGAAGTTTGTCCTCGACACCAGTAACTCCCAGAAGCTCAAGGTCACGCTCAAGGAATTCTGCGACCACGCGTTGCATCCCAGTATCACGGCCACCGATCGCCAAGGAGGCTTCCTGGTAGCTAGTTGAAAAATCTCGATACTGTTCGTTGGACAACTTTTTCCGTCCAACCACCAAAGTCCTCAAGCCTTCCCGGGCCATATTTGCGGTTTCTTCGTCTAGCCAATCGTTGGCGGCCACAATAGACCCCATCACTGTGTCGGCGCCTTTCTGGTAGAACCATATCTCCCCGTTATCCGATCCTAGAGAAGGTCTCAAGTACTCATGGAACCGAACGATGATACCCATACGCTTGCCGTCAGAAGTAAAAGGGAATATGTCTAGAATCTGAACCTGTACAACAACCTTCCCTGTCTCCGTTGATTCAAGGGCCAACCTTTTACGGTCTCGGTGCGCAAGGCGGAGGCCGACGGATTCGGTCCATCGCACAATGGCAATCTCGTCTGGGGAAGAAGCTTGATAAGAAGTGACTGGTTGCCCGTTTTCCTCTTCGACAGTAGGAGTGACATTATGACAGATAGCTAAAGCTAGAACAACATCCCGGACCCTGGAACCAATTTCTCGCCGCGTTCTGGTCGCAGTGACACCTGCCGTCGTATTATAGGAAGATGAAGGCGTAACGAGCGCACCGTCGTTAGGCGTCCTAACAAAGCCATGTCTAACATATGCTACCACTTCGTCCATGGCCTCGTTGGCGTAGGACACCGTGCCCACGTGAATCTTCTTCATTTCCATCTCATTTTGGGTCAAGGTGCCCGTTTTGTCGCTGAGTAAATACTCGATACGTCCTAGATCTTCTGGGATCGTGCTAGTCCGAACTACCGCGCCCGGGATACCGGGGTCCCGTTGGATAAACCATGAATAAACACTCTTTCCCATGTCGAGGTTGACCCTTAGGCTGATTGGGACAATGGTCGAAAACAATACGAGAAATCGCATGATCTTCACGTACCAGATATTGCCTTCAGTATTACTGAATCCCTCCAAGGCCACGAGGATAAAGGACAATGCCAAAGTGAGAGCACAAAGTATTTTTGTCAGAGAGTTGATCTCGTACTCTAGTAGCCCTGTCTTAGATCGCGATAACGAGGTAGAAAGCGCTGACCGGGTCTGTGGTCCGGTATAGACGATTACGGCCATTGTAGTCGCCTGCGAAGCGATTATGGTGTTCGCCCAAGCAGTATTATCAATTGACAATGGAGCAGAATTACTCCCGTCTCTTATACTGCTTTCGATAGATTGGTTGTTTAGGACGTCGTATTTCGTTGCCATTAGCTCGACTTTGCCGACAAATTCGTTTACCCTTTTATCAGGCTTTCCGCCCGTTACTCTGACGCGAATAAACTCTTCGGCAGGCAGAGTTTGGGTTAAAACAGATGCGAGCCGTAGTTTCCAGTCCGTTTCACCGTCAAGCTGATCTGTCCTAATAAACGTCTCCCCAGAGGATGTACCTCCAGAAACATCCAGACTAACAAGCTCGGGGTTCTTCCCCTTGCCCGAAAGATTTTCCTGGTCCGCGTCCGTCTCAATGGGGCCGACCAAGAATGATTCCACTATCTCCTCGTCCTGAATTTGTGCTTGAGAACTCTCGGATGTGTTACATTTCAAAATGACGACATCAGCGGGAACGCGTTGGCCCTTACTAAGCTTAAGAACATCACCAACTCTAAGGTCTCGGGATTTTTTGCGAACTTCTCGGATAGAAGAGGACGGATGGCTTAGACCTTGGTTTTCTGCTTGCTCTTCTTCTTCTTGGATATCAGACAATCGATCCCTTTGAGTTAATGGCTGACGGTCTGCTTTCCGTAAGGGTGTCAATTTGGGGTTTCTGGAACGGCGCGAAGCAGCATTCTGATAACTTGGCTCTTCAAACTGTAAAACTACGTACTCCTCGGAGTTCGCTTCGTTATCTCTCTTGCGTCGCTCTATATCATCGTATGCCTCCTTTCCCATCGTGATAACAAGTACGAACGCAAGTGGCGCAACATATGTAGACAAATAACCTATCCTTAAGGCTGGGATAGCCTGTGATAGAGCAACAAGTAGAAAATACATGTTGAAGAAGAAAGAGAATTCGTTGTAGAGGGTAATAGGGAGGAATGTAAGCGCTGTATATTTTGCATTCGAGACGAGGTTAGGTGGATACCGGATAGGTTGAGGTGAACCAACGGCCACGGTCCTCGACGTCGAGGGGTCATCCTCTTTATTATCGACGGTCGCATCTTCATACTGTCGGTTTGAGCGGGTATTCGACATGAAACTAGGTAGTCTCAAAGATGAACCGATCTGAGATAGACCATGGAGCCTATCACTAGCGAAAGACCGTCGTTGAGGACGCGTTGCGTATTCATCTAAAAGGGGAGCCTCGTCGCCAGTATGGGCACTCCCATCTGAGTAACGCTGCCCATGACCATCGTCCTCTAGCAATTCAGCAGCATCACCGTTCCCATCCCTACCGCGACCAAGCTCGCTATAGCCGCGACCTCGATTTCCCACCCGTCTCAGACCGCCCATACGAATATTTCTTAATGCAATCCGCGGTGCTCGTTGTGCGGGATTGTTATCATGTCCAAGGAGCCGGGATATTTGGGGGTGTGATGATGTAGTGGGATCTAGTTCCTGTAGGTCTAAGTCGACATCTGAATCCGAGTCGTTTACGGGGGAATCGGGCGGCTCGGTTGGACGGTACGAGGTTAGTGGCGGCATTCCCGCATTGGGGTCATGCTCCTAAGGGGAGCTATGTAGAAAATATGGAGGCCAGCTAATGGTGTTCACAGTGATGGAGAATACAGAATTAATATGCGGATACCTAGAAGCTTACTGTGTGGCAGATGTGTACAGAGCGGCCCCGACTTGCTCAAACACGCATGTAATATGAAATTTGATAAATTTTCTTCTTTTCTTTACACCTTCCCTAGGTTGTGGAATATCTGGCGAATTTAAGACAGCAGTTTATAGTCCTGAGAGTAAAATTGAGAAGTGACGGGGCGAATAGGAAATGAGAAATGGCAATAAGCTTTGTTGGATATAAATTTTGAAGTTGTTAGTTGGTTAATTATTTAAATGTTCAACTTCTGTATTGTATATGTGGCTTATTACAGGCAGACTGATAGTTATATCGATAATACGGATAGCCTAGCCTAGGCATGCGAAACCCCACTTCTATGCATAAGTACCATAGTGGCAATGGTATATATTTAATAATTATGCCTTAAGTTTTCTTAAGGTTTTGTATTGGAAGATTATTGATATAGGACTGAGAGGGATCTGACCACATCGTTATCTCAGTGGGACTCAGACTAGGAGGACGGTTTTGTATTTTTGCGCCACCGCACTTTTCAACCAATCAGATCCCTGACATACCACAACCACGAAAAACCATCTCCTAATCTAAAATAAATATGTGATCATTTATATGTAAACCTTTTATATTAAAAATCTTAAATATTAAAATAATTATTATAATTAAGAAATAAGTATTGAAATTTATTTTTATATATATAATTAAGTTATTGTAAATTTAATATAATTTTTTTTTATGTTTTTACAATATTTAATTGTTAGTATATTTTATAAAAAAAAATTTATTGTTTAAATTATTATTATTTTATTATTACTTTAATTATTATATAATATATTGAATAATTTTTCTTTTAAATTGTTAATATATTTATTAATATATTTAAACCCCTAATACAAAATTGATTTATTATTTTTGAACTGCTTACTAATGTATTTCAAAAATCTTGATAATCTTTAACTAAATTACTCGCGTTTATCTTTAACCACTTACATTTATCTTTAACCCAATTATCCTCCAATGCGAATTATACATTTAAATTTTAAATAAATTTAGTTTAAGTGCGGTATTAATTTTAAATTTAAAAGATATACCTTAAGCTTACAATTATATATTACAACTTATTTATTAACTTAAATAATATTAAAAATTAAGTAAAGAACTAAACTTTTAAATAATAATACAAACGTGCTCGAGGCTAGAAAGGATTACTTTTAAACTATTAATAAAATTTAAGATTAATTAAAACATTATTGGTTATATTATTGTTAAATGTTATATAAAGGTAAAAATATACAATTTTTACCCCTCGAATCCAATAACACCTCAATATTATAATAAAGAAATCAAGAAAAATATTAATGGATTTTAAAACATTTATCACTAACCCTCACAATTTATATAAAATGAATAAAGCCTTTCATTGTTTCGTCATTGCTTAGTAAAGGTGGTATATCAATAACAACTTAAAACTCCTAATTATATATAATATTTTTATTCTTTTATTATATTATATGAAAATTAGATACAAGATTTTATATTAATTATTATTATTTCCGAGCATTTATAAATTAAAAATATCTATTATTGTTATTTAATTATTAATTATTTTCAAAAATAATAAAAATTATTTTTATAAAATTTTGGATAACAATTTCAAAATACCATATAATTACCTTAAATTTGAATTTTTGGCATACCACGGCACAACCCCATAATATATCTGTACGGACCATATTGAGTGGTGGCTGTGGTGGCTGGTCAAAAATTTCAAGTCTAAGCTCGCTAAGATAACCACATCGCGCAGAGTCTGAACATTGTAGTACCGATCTAGGTTGGAGGGCTGGGCGTGGAAGCATCTGAATAAAACCCTTATCCAGGATGAAGTCCGGTATATTATGCTAAAATTCTTTTAATAAATTATTATATAAAATTGATAAAAAATGATAATATTTAATAATAAGGAATAAATTAATTAATAAATTAATAAGGAATAAAAAATATATTAAAAATTTAAAATTTAAGAAAATATTTATCTTTCTTATCTAATAAAAAAAGGCTTATAAAATTCTATAACTTAATTTCTTCGTAAAATCTTTATATAATAATATAATCTTTTACTCTTTTCTTTTAAAAATATCTTTTTAAAATACATTATTATTAGTAAGTAATTACATATATCTATTCTTTTACTTAATTATTTTAATACCTTCTTTAGAATATAATTACCTTATATCTTCTAACTTATATAATCTTTAATTTACTATAGGTTAATTAAAAACTAAAATATATCTTGCAAGAGCTATTAAAGTTCGTATTTAATATATAAGCTTTTAAAAATTAACTTTTATTTAATTAAATTAAGGTCTTTTAATATTACCATTTATATAAATTTTTATGATAATATATAATCCTTTTATCTTCAATTAAATATATTATTTTAAATATTAATTATTAATGTTAATAATTATTTTTATTATCTTTTTATTTAATTAATTTAATATTCATTTTAAAATATAAGATATATTTTACAAAAATTAATATTAATTTTAAATTAAAAATTTTATTTAATATATAAATTTTTAAAAATTAAGTTTTACTTGATTAAATTAAGTTCTTAAATATTAATTTATTTAATTCTTTTTATAATTTCTTCCAATATCTAATTTATGATCTTATTTCTAATTAAATATATCATCTGTTTTATCTTTTAAATATTAATAATAACCTTTATTAATTACTTTTTTAATTATTTTAATATTTTAAAATTTAAAATATAATTTATTATAAAATAATTAAAATACAAATTATATCTTATAAAAACTATTAAAACTTATATTAATATATAAATTCTTTAAATTAATTTTGATTTAATTAAATTAAATTTTCTATTATAATGAATTAGGGTAATATAATTATATAATTAAAATTATTTTATAAAACCTTATTAACCTCTATAAAACAAACCCTTCTAAAATCTTTATAAAATTTTTGGATTTAAATAGACCTTTAAGAATTAATTTTATCTAATTAGGTTAAAGTCTTTAAACATCACCTTTTATATAATTTCTTATAATAATTTATAATTTTTTCTTTTATTAAATATATATTTATTTTATTTTTTAAATATTAATTATCCAACAATGGGACCAAAACACTTAAGGAAGGTCAGTAATAAGATGAAATTAAAGAGATAATGGAATATCTATAAATATATAAACTTTTTTTTGTTTAATATAATATATATATAAAAATAAAATAGGTTTTTTAAGGTAACATTGGATTATAAATATAATAAATATAGTAATATTATATTACAATATTGCAAAATATAAATAAGATATATAAGGAAAATTAAGATTAATTAAAAAAGATTATAAATTAATAGTACCATTTTGAATTATTTTGGAAAATAAATATAATATTATAGTATTATAAAGAAAATTATAAAACTAAGAATAAATAATGATTTTTTATAAAGATATGAAATTATTTATATATATTTATATTTTATATAAATTACATATATTTTAGCCCTCTTTTACAATAATTTCTTTACAATATAATCACATTTTTATTATTTAATAAAAAAAATAATAAAGTTATTTTAAACCTTATTATTACCCCATATCTAAACTATTATTATACTATTTTATAAAACTTAGATATTATAATATATAAAATATTTTTTTATATTGAAATTTAATTATTTTTATTAAAAGATAAATTTTAATAAAAATATAAAATATAATTAAAATTATAATAATATAATTTAATTGGATAAATAGTAGGTAGGTTTTTTCTGGAACACAATTCCTACCTAAAACAAATATTAAAAGATGGATTGGATACCTGTAATATATTCTAGATAAATTGGGATAATAATAAATAAATAATAAATAAATAAATATTAATTACCATTATTAATAATTATATTTATTAGTTCTTTATTTAATTACTTTAATAATTTTTTTAAGATACAATTATTTTTTATTTTTTATTTTATTTATACTTATTAATTTATTATTAGATAATTGAAATATAAGGCATTTTTTACAAGAATAATTAATGTTGGATGGACAAGGTACTATCACATGTAATAATAAAAGTGAAAATATTTATAAATTTAATTAAAAGTGGTTGTTCTAAGAAAGAATATATTTTGGTCAGAAACCAAAATACGTGGAACTAAATACAAGATTAAAGTGGGTCTGTACCACCATGGTCACATGACCAACATTCCCACAATTAAAATTCCTATTTTATTATAATTCCTATTTCATATATAAACCCTCAAAAATTAATTGGGACTTAATCAGGTTAAACTTTTAAATATTAATTTATTTAACCTTTTTTATAATTTCTTACAATAATTTATTTATAACTTTATCTTTAATTAAATATATTATTTATTTTATTTTTTAAATATTAGAAATTACCTTTATTAATTAACCTTTTATTTAATTATTTAAATACTTTTTTTAAAATATAAACATTTTATATTTAGATAATTATTAAAACTTTTATTTAATAAATATATTAAATTATAGTAATATGATTATATAAATAAAATATATTATAAAACCTTATTAACCTTTATAGAATAACTTTTTTAAGTTTTTATAAGCTTTTTCTGGCCATAAAGAAGACTTCAATTATTAACTTTTATTTAATTAAATTAAACTTTTTAAATATTACCTTTTATATAACTTCTTACAAATATTTATAACCATATTTCTAATTAAATATATTATCCATTTTATTTTTAAAACATTAATAATTACCTTTATTAATTAACCTTTTATTTAATTATTTTAATACTTATTTTTTAAAAATATAATTATTTTATATTTAATTATTAAAATTTTTAATAAATTATTATTATTATTATTTATTACTACCCCAATTTACCTAAAATATATTACAGGTATCCAATCCATCTTTTAATATTTATTCTGGGTAAGAACTGTATTCCAAAAAAAACCTACTTATTACCTATCCAAATAAATTTCATTACCATAATTTTAACTTTATTTTATATTTTTATTAAAATTTATTTTTTAATAGAAATAATTAAACCTTAATATAAAAAAATATTTTATATATTATAATACCTAAATTTCATAAAATAATATAATAATAACTTAAATATAAAATAATAATAAAATCCAAAATAACTTTATTATTTTTTTTTTTAAATAATAAAAATGTTATTATATTATAAAGAAATTATTTTAGAATAAAGTTAAAATATATATAATTTATATAAAATATAAATATATATAAATAATTTTACATTTTTATAAAAAACCATTATCCATTCTTATTTTTATAACCTTTTTTTCAATACCACAATATTATATTTATTTTCCAAAATGATTTAAAATAATATTACTAATTTATAACCTTTTTTAATTAATTTCAATCTTCTTTATATATTTTATTTATATTTTACAATATTATAATATAATATTTCCATATTTATTACATTTATAATCCAATATTATTTTAAAAAATTTATTTTATTTTTATATATATATTATATTAAATAAAAAAAGTTTATATATTTATAGATATTCCATTATTTCTCTAATATTATTTTATTATTAATTTTCTTTAAATATTTTAATCCCTTTATTAAAGATTATCATAATATTTTAAATTTAATATAATATTTCAATATTATATTATACCAGGATTACAATCCCGGTGCAGCTGCACATCATGAAGACGACTTGCTCGCCAAAGACGGGGAACCGCACGAAGAGCGTGGCTACGCCTTTTATTAAATTAAAACTCTTATTAAATTAAAGTTTTTATTTAATATTTTAATTAAATAATTTATAAGGAAATTTTATTGATATAAATTCTTATTTAATTAAAAGAAATTATATATCATAAGGAAGCCACAAATATATACATAAAATACATTAAAATTTAAAATTATTTTAATTTATTATATTAATTTAAAACTTATTTAAAAATATTAATAATTAATATTATTATTATTTATTATTACCCTGATTTATTTAGAATATATTACAGGTATCTAGTCCATCTTTTAATATTTGTTCTGGGTAGGAATTATGTTCTGGAAAAAACCTATTTATTATTTATTTAAATAAATTATATTATTATAATTTTGATGTTATTTTATATTTTTATTAGAATTTATTTTTAATAGAAATAATTAGATTTTAATATAAAAAATATTTTATATATTATAATATCTGAGTTTTATGAAATGGTATAGTGGTGGCCTGGATATAGGGTAATAATAAAATCTAAAATAATTTTATTATTTTTTTAATAGATAATTAAAGTGTTATTATATTGTAAAAAGATTGTTTTAAAGGAGGGTTAAAGTATATATAATTTATATAGGATATAAATATATATGAATAACCTTATACTTTTATAAAAAACCATTACTTATTTTTATTTTTATAATTTTTTTTAATATTATAATATTATATTTATTTTTTAAAATGATTTAAAATGGTGTTGTTGATTTATAATTTTTTTTAGTTAATTTTAATTTTTTTTATATATTTTATTTGTATTTTGCAATATTGTAGTATAATATTATCATATTTGTTGTGTTTATAGTCTAATATTGTTTTAAAAAACTTACTTTATTTTTATATATGTATTATGTTAAGTAAAAGAAAGTTTGTATATCTGTAGGTATTTTATTATTTTTCTAATTTTATTCTGTTATTAACCTTTTTTAAGTGTTTTAATCTTTTTATTAGAAATTATTATAATGTTTTAAATTTAATATAATATTTTAATATTATATTATATTGGGATTATAATCTTGATATAATTGTACGTTATTATTTATTTATTTATTACTACCCTGCTTTACCTAGAATATATTACAGGTATCCGGTCCATCTTTTGGTTATTTATTCCAGGTAGGAATTATGTTCTAGAGAAAACCTACTTATTGCTTATCTAAATAAATTATATTGTTATAATTTTAACTTTATTTTATATTTTTATTAAAATTTACCTTTTAATAAAAATAATTAAATCTTAATATAGAAAAATATTTTATATATTATAATATTTAAATTTTATAAAATAGTATGGCGGTGGTCCAAATATAAAATAATAATAAGATTTAAAATAGCTTTATTATTTTTTTTAATAAATAATAAAAATATTATTATATTATAAAGAGGTTATTTTGGGGGAGGGTTGGGATATATACAATTTATATAAAATATAAATATATATAAATAATTTTATATCTTTATAAAAAACTATTATTCATTTTTACTTTTATAATCCTCTTTTCAATATTATAATATTATATTTATTTTCTAAAATAATTTAAAATGGTACTACTAACTTATAACCTTTTCCAATTAACTTTAATCTTTTTTATATATCTTATTTATATTTTATAATATTATAATATAATATCATTATATTTATTATATTTACAATCTAATACCATTTCAAAAAACCTATTTCATTTTTATATATATATTATATTAAATAAAAAAAAGTTTATATATTTATAAATATTCTATTATTTCTTCAATTTCATTCTATTATTAACTTTCCTTAAATATTTTAATCCCTTTATTAAAGATTATTATAATATCTTAAATTTAATATAATATTTTAATATTATATTATATTAAAATTATAATCTTAATATTATTATATATTATAAAAACAATTTATTTATTAAAGATAAGGAATTATATGAAAAATGTGATTATGCCTTTTTAATATAATTTTAAAAATTAATTATTAAAACTTTACTATAATTTCTTTAAGGTTTTTAAATCTTTAAAAAATTTATTAAAGGATTATTAATAGTATTTAATATTTATTTTTATTATATTTAATCCTTTATTTATTAAATCCATAACTTTTATATATTCCAGTAATTTTAAGAAAATTATTTATTTTAATATTATTAATATTATAATTATTTTATAATATAATTTTATTTTGTACCCAATTTATTAATATTTATTAATTATAATATAAGATTTATAAAAAAATTAATTTTAGAAAAAAGTGTATATATATTACCTTATTCCTAATAATCTATATCATTTATATATATTATTATTGTAATAATCTTTTATTTAGGAAATTTAATTGGTATTAAATGTTTTATTATTTTTTAATAATAATTTATTATAAATCCTTAATAATTTCTTAATATATTTAAATTTAAGTCTTAATAAATATAATCTTTTTTTTAAGAATATATTCACTTTTGTTTAGGATTTTTTAATATATATAATTGAAGAAAATAAGGAGGAGGATAAGGAGACAGATATGGAGGAAGATGATTTTAATAAATATGGTTTGGAATAAATGCAGAACGATCCCAGGTAAATATAATTTTTTTAAAAGATTCCATTAATATATTATTATTTATATCTTTTTATTTAATTATAGGTTTTTCTTATTTAATTTAAAACTTTTGGAAATGTTTATGTTGGGTAAGTTATAATATTATTTTTTATATAAATAATTAAATTTATTTAAAGAATTAATAGGTTATTAGTAGGACTTTATTAGGATTAAATAATGTTCTTTTATAATTTGCATTAATTAAGAAAATTCTTAGGATTAAATTCTATTTGAAATGGGTTTATATTAAAATATATTTAAGATATTTAAAAATAATATATTATATTATTTTTCTTTTATTATATTTATATTTAAGAATATTTATTCTAAAATTCTTTTTATTAAATAAAAAAGCTTTTAATTTTATTTTTTTAGTGTATATTTATAATAATATTAATATTTTATATTTTTATAAATTAAAATATTAATTATTAATTTTTATGTTAAAAAATGGTGATTAAGCTATTAATGTGATGGTATCCTTCTTGTATTATTTTTATTTTTTTATTTAATAGTTTAAGAGGACTTTTTCAAGGTATTAATATCCTTTTTATTTAATGTTTTAATTAACCTTGATTTTTGTAGTATATATGTTTGATATTTAAACAACAGCGGGAAGACCCCACCTTCTCCTAGGTTTCTAAAATTCCACCCATTTTTAAATTTTCTATCTTATTTTTTAAATTTTGAAATTAAAGCTTTTATTATTCATATAAAATTTAATTTTTATTACTATTATATTTAAATAAAGGTATATTAAGGGGTAATTTAACTCTATTTCTAATTATAATATTTTTATTACCTTATATATATTATTAATTTGGATACGTAAGCTTTCTTTTGCTTGATGCAGTGCATGCATGAAAGTGAAGTGGGTTTTTTGAGGCAATATTGGATTATGAACGCAACAGGTATAGTAATATTATACTATAATATTATAAAGCGTAAGCAAAATATACAAAAATGATTGAAATTAGTTGGGAAGGGTTATAAATTAGTAACACCATTTTAAGCCATTTTGGAGAATAAATAAAATATTATGATATTAAAAAGAAGGTTGTAAAAATAAGAATAAATAATAATTTTTTATAAAGATATAAAATTATTTATATATATTTATACCTTATATAGATTACATATACCCTAACCCTCCCCTAAAACAACTTTTTTACAATACAATAACATTTTTATTAATTATTAAAAAAAATAATAAAACCATCTTAAATTTCATTATTGCTTTACACCCAGGCCACTACCATATTATTTCATATAATTCAGGCATTGTAACATATAAAATATTTTTCTATATTAAAATTTAATTATTTTTATTAAAAAATAAATTTTAATAAAAATATAAAATAAAACCAAAATTATAATAATATAATTTATTTAGATAGGTAGTGGATAGGTTTTCTCCAGAATACAGTTCCTACTTAGAACAAATACCAAAAGATGGACCAGATACCTATAATATATTCTAGGTAAATTGGGGTAGTAATAAATAAATAAATATATTATTAATTTTTTATAAGTAAATTAATTAAATAATACCTAATTTTTTAATAATGTCTTTTATTTTATAATTTTAATTTGGAATATATCACGTTATTGTTCTATATATTATTATATTCTATATTATTTTTATATAGATTTCTTTTATTTAGGTTATATTATAACCTTATATTAATATTATTAATTTAAGAAAGGTATATTATTATTTTTTTTATTTTTATTTTAATTATTTTTAAATATTTGTTCTACCTAAATTTCTTATTTAATTATACTTCAAAAAACTTAATATTTTCTTTAAATTTAATAATTATATTATTTAATTTAATCTTTATAATTAATATTTAATAGGCCTTTATAAAATATATGAATTTACTTTTTTATATTATAAAGATTATACCATATTCTTATGCCTAATCCAAGTACGTTCTATATGCTCATTCCAACCTAATATAATTTTTGATTATAAAATATCTTATTATTAATATATTTATATTATTTATAAAATTAATAATTAATATATTTTTTTAATTTAATTTTTTATATAAAATAATTATATAAATAATAAATAGGATAGGTAATAATGGGGAGCTTTGCGGGATATTTACAGTAAAAGAACAAACCTTACCTTTTTTATTATTAAGGATTAATTGTACCTTTTATTTTTCTATGAAATTATTAACCCAATTTATTATCCATATTAGGTACCCTTTCTGATATAATGTATATATAAGTCTTTATAATATAATATTATTAAAAATACCTAAAATATTTAATTATAAGAATAATATTATAGTATTAATATATTATATAATATATATAGCCTTTATTATTATTCTAATGGTTATTTTTATAAATTTAATTGATTTATTTTTTATTTAATTTTTTAAAAATAATTAATATTGTTCTATTATTTTTATAATATAATTTATCATTATTTTTTTAATTATTTTATTTATAATTTTTAAAAGGGATATTAGTCTATAAATGCCTAAGAAGTTCTTTTTTTTTTAGATTTTTTGGGCTTTAATAGTATTATTATTATAACTCTATGGAATATCTTTAGATAATATTTAAATATAAAATTTTATATTATAATTATGGTAAATACTTTAAATAATTATTTTTTATATGCCTTAAAGAACCTTATTAGTAATAAACTTTTGCTAATAATTTTTTATAATTTAATTATTCTTAAAATTACTTTTATTTTTTCTAATTTTACTCCTTTAAATATATTAAATTCATTTTTTTAGGGCTTTTTCAATTATATAATAGGATTAGAAATATTAATTAAATTAATTGCAAGATTTGAAAAAAAAATTTCCCCTAATATTATACTTTTTTTTTCTTTATTTATAATTTATAATTTTTTATTAAATTAATAGTGTAATATTAGAAGATTTTCTTTTTTAATAAATTATTAACTATATAATTTAACTTATTTTTTTATTTTTTATAAAATTTTATTATTTTTTAAAACTTTTATTAGGGTTAATTTTTAATTATTTCTTTTAGTTTTATTTATGGCTTTTTTTAATGTTGTTTGAGCTTTACTAAGGGCTTCCTAATACCTTTACATTCTCTAGTTTATCCATTATTTATATATTTTCTTTACCTTTTCATAGAATATTTTAATTTTATTATTTTATTATAATATTGGTTGTGTTACAGGCTGGACATAATGCAAGGTTATAATTAAAATAATCCTTTTTAATTTTTTAATAAAATAATCCATATATTTATTAAATTTTTTAAAATTATTTATTCCTTTTAGTATATTCATATTTTATATTTCTACTTTTACAAGCTTTTTATCCAGGTGCTTCTACGCCCAACCTTCTAGTTTAGGTCGGTTCTAAATTAGATTTGGATATGGTATAATAATATTAAGGCATTAAATAATATAATTAAATCCTTTTTAATTAAAAAACTTTAATTTTAAATATTTAAATCTTTTATTTATTTATATTAAATTTAATATTAAATCCTTATAATTTTATATTTATTTGATTATTATACCTATTTTTATAATAAATTTGAAATCTTATTAGATTATTAGTTTAAAGATTTCAGAAGTATATTAGGATATCCTTTCCTTTTTATCCTACAAGAAATAATATATATTAAAATTTTTTATTATTATATTTATATTATAAAAATTTTTTAATATTAATTCTAATAATAATAAATATTTATAATTAAAATTTAATTTTATATATATTAATTATATAATAAGGGTATTAGACCTTATTTAAATTAATATTACAGCCTAATTATGGTCCATTTTTTTAATCTTTTAAATTAATTCTTTTATATATATAAATTATGGTTTAATTTATATTATACTATATTAATTTATAATTATTAGATTAGGGGTAATTTAATTTCCTATTATTAAAATAAAATTCTTAAATAGTTATAATATTTAATATCCTTTTATTTTTAAAGGTTTAAAATATAATTTAACAATCTTCTTTTATATTTTAATATATTATAATAATTATATAATTTTATATATAATTTATATAATATTTTTAAGAAATTTATTATTTTTTTTAAAGTAATCCTAATTAAAAGCTATTATTGCAGTAGGATCTTCTTAATAAAAAAAACTTGAAATTAAAAAAATATTATTATTAAATTTTATTTTTAAATGAACTTTTATATAAAATTTATTTTTCATCTTTATCTTTAATTTAAGAATATTATTTGTTACAATAATTACTTTAAAAAAACTTAAAATATTTTTATTTTAGGAACTTTGCATTTTTTCCTTATTAAAGGTGTGGCTTTTTGTTTTCTTTAAAATTATTAATATATAATTATTATATATAATATTATATATATTAAAAATGTAGTTAATATTATTTTTTTTAAATTGTTTTAATTTATATATATATATATTTTTTATTATATTTTTTTATTTAATTACTTTTAAATATTTTAAATTCTATATTTTATATATCCCATTATAATTCCAATATTTTTTCAATATTTTATATATTAAATCATTCTTTTTATAAGTAAAGCTTGTATATTTACTGTATTTAAATCATTTTTTATACTATTTTATAATATATTTAAAATAATAATATTTAAAATATTATATTATTTTTATATTTTTTATAAATAATTTATAAAAATAAAATTTATTATTTTATTATTTATTATTATCTCAATTTATTTAAAATATATTACAGATATCTGATCCATCTCTTAATATTTACTCCAGGTAAGAACTATGTTCTGAAAAAAACCTACCTACTATTTATTCAAATAAGTAATATTATTATAATTTTAATTTTACCCTATATTTCTATTAAAATTTATCTTTTAATAAAAATAATTAAACCTTAATATAAAAAAACATTTTATATATTACAATATTAATTATATAAAATGGTATGGTAATGGTTTGGGTATGAAATAACAATAAGGTTCAAAATAATTTTATTATTTGTTTTAATAAATAATAAAAATGTTACTATATTATAAAAAAGTTATTCCGGAAGAGGGTTGGGATATATATGATTTATATAAAATATAAATATATATAAATAACCTTATATTTTTATAAAAAATCATTATATATTTTTATTTTTATAATTTTCTTTTTAATATTACAATATTATATTTATTTTTCAAAATTATTTAAAATAATACTACTAACCTATAACCCTTCTTAACTAATTTCAATCTTTTTTATATACTTTGTTTACATTCTATAATATTATAATATAATATCATTATACCTATTACATTTATAATTTGATATTATTTTAAAAAATCTATTTCATTTTTATATATATATTATATCAAATAAAAAAAAACTTATATATTTATAGGTGCTTTATTATCTCTTTAATATTATTTTATTATTAACCTTCTTTAAATATTTTAGTCCCTTTATTGGAGATTATTACGGCATTTTGGACCTAATATGTTATTTTAATATTATATTATACCAAAATTACAATCTTAATATAATTATATATTATAAAGATAATTTGTTTATTAAAGATAAAGAATTGCACAAAGAATATGGCTACGCCTTTCTGGCACAATTTTGGGAATTAATTGTTAAGGCTTTACTATAATTCCTCTAAGGTTTTCAAGCCTTTAAAAAATTTGTTAAAAGATTATTAATAATATCTAATAATTATTTTTATTATATTCAGTCCTTTATTCGCCAAATCTACAATTTTTATACGTTTTAATAATTTTGGGAAGATTATTTATTTTAATATTACCAATATTATAATTATTTTGTAATATAACCTTATTTTATATTAATTTTATTAATATTTATTAATTATAATATAAGATTTATAAGGAAATTAATTTTAAAAAGAAATATATATATATTATTTCATTTTTAATAATCTATATTATCCTTATATATTATTATTATAATAATTTTTTATTTAAAGAATTTAATTAATATTAAATGTTTTACTATTTTTTAATAATAATTTACTACAAATCTTTAACAATTTCCTAATATATTTAAATTTAAATTTTAATAAATATAATTTTTTTTTAAAAAATATATTTACCTTTATTTAAGATTTTCTAATATACATAATTAAAGAAAATAAAAAAGAGGATAAAGAAGTAGATATAAAAGAAGGCAATTTTAATAAATATAATTTAAAATAAACACAAAACAATCCTAGGTAAATATGATCTTTTTAAAGGATTTTATTAGTATATTATTATTTATATCCTTTTATTTAATTATAAATTTTTCTTATTTAATTTAAAACTTTTGGAAATATTTGTATTAAATAAATTATAATATTATTCTATATATAAATAATTAAACTTATTTAAGAAATTAATAGGTTATTAATGGGGCTTCATTAGGATCAAATAACATTTTTTTATAATCTATATTAATTAAAAAAACTTTCGGGGTTAAATTCTGTCTAAGATGGGCCCGTGCTGGAGCATATTCGGGATACTTAAGAATTATATGTTGTACTATTTCCCTTTCACCACATCTGTACCTAAGAATATAAAATAAAATTTAATTTTCTATAATAACCTATTAATGTAAAATTAATAAACCATATTTAATCCATTAACCTTTATAATTAAAGTTATAAATTTAATTTTTAAATATTTTTTAAATATAAGGTTAATTTTAAAGATCTTAATTTTATTTTCTTTTGAAAAAATCTTTATTAAATTTTATAAATTAATATAGATATTTTTTAAATTAATTATTTTTAGGTTTTTCATTATTACTATAAAAATTTTATTTATTTCAATTATTTTTTAATTAAATGCCTTTTTAATTCAATTTTAATTTTTTTTATATTATTTAATTTTAAATTAAAATATTATTATAATATCATTATTATAAAATTAATATATTATTATAATTTTATTTTTATTAATTATATTATTAATAATTTATATAATCTTTTCAAAATCTTTTTTAATATTTCTTATAATTCCACCATTGTTTTAACCATAATTTTACATTAAAAATAAATTAATATTATAATAATAAAAATTTAAGATTTAATAATTCTTTTAATAACCATAATCCAAAATTATTTTTATAATTTCTTAATATTATTTATTAATTTTAATTTTTTATTTATTATTTTTTTAATTAATTCTTTTATTTTATTTAATTTAAAATTATTATAATATTAATATATATTTTCTATATATTTATTATTTTTTTAATCTTTATTTTTATTTCTTTTATTAAATTATTAATTTTAAATTTAATTATTTCTATTAATTTATTAATTAATATTATAATTATATTTATTTTATTAAATTTAATTTTTATTTTTATTTTATTCTTTTTTTTCTTTATAATAATAATCTCCAAGATAAATTTATTTAAGTTATAAACTTAACCATCCACCATCCATATATTACCCCTTTCATCTCTTCCCAATAATACTGCCATTATATATATAATATAATACCTTTTCATTATTTATTATAATATTAAATTTTTAATAAATTAAATTATATGGCTTTTTATAAAAATTTCATAAAAAGATAATCAAAAAACCAAAAAATCTCAATAATAAAAATCTAATTACATATTATAAAAATAATTTACTTATTAATGATAGGGAATTATACAAAGAACATAATTATACCTTTTTAATATAATTCTGGAAATTAATTGTTAAAACTTTGTTATAATTTTTCCATAATTTTTAAGCCTTTGAAAAATTTATTAAAGGATTATTAATAATATTTAATAATTATTTTTATTATATTTAATCCTTTATTTATTAAATCCATAATTTTTATATATTTTAACAATCTCAAAAAAAAATTATTTATTTTAATATTATTAATATTATAATTATCCTGCAATATAACCTTATTTTATATCTATTTTATTAATATTTATTAATTATAATATAAGATTTATAAAAAAATTAATTTTAAAAGAAAATATATATATATTACCTTATTTCCAACAATTTATATTATCCTTATATATTATTATTATAACAATTTTTTATTTAAAAAATTTAATTAATATTAAACGCTCTATTATTCCCCAATAATAATCCACTATAGATCTTTAGCAACTTCCCAGTGTACCCAGGTTTAAACCCTGATTAATAATTAATATTATTTTAAAGAAGATTTAATTTATATTTTTTAAAATTAATTTATATTTATTTATAATTGAAAGTATATAGATAATAAGATTAAATGTCCAAAATTATGGGATTCTTTTTTAAATTCTTTAAGAATTAATTAATCAATTAAGGTTATAGTGTAACTAATGAAATAAGAAAGATATAGATTAGTAGAATGGATAGAGAAAAAGATTATATTATGGAATAATTATGATATTGGTGGTATTAAAATAAATAATTTTTTATAATTATTGAAATATATAAGAATTATAATTATTGAAATATATAAGAATTATAAATCTAATAAGTAAAGGATTAAATATAAAAAAAAAATATTAAATATTATTAATAATCTTTTTATAAATTTTATAAGGGCTTAAAAATCCTGAAAAAGTTAAAATAAAATCTTAATAATTAATTTCTAGAATTATATTAAAAAGCGTAGTTATACTTCTTATACAATTTTTCATCCTTAATAAATAAATTGTTTTTATAATATATAATTATATTAAGATTATAATTTTAATATAATATAATATTAAAATATGAAATTAAGTTTAAGATATTATGATAATTTTTAATAAAAGTATTAAAATATTAAAAGAAGTTTAATAATGGAATAAAATTGGAAAGGTAATAGAATATTTATAAATCTGTAAATCTTTTTTATTTAAGATAGTATATATATAGAAGAAAAATAAATTTTTTAAAATAATATTGGATTATAAATACAATGGATATAATGGTATTATATTATAATATTGTAAAATAATAATAAAATATATAAAGAGAATTCAGGTTAATTAAAAAAGATTATAAATTAATAATATTATTTTAAATCTTTTTAAAAAATAAATAAAATATTATAATATTAAAAAAGAAATTCGTAAAAATAAAAATAGGTAATAGTTTTTTATAGAGATATAAAATTATTCATATATATTTATATTTTATATAAATTATATATACCTTGGTTTTCTTTTAAAATAACTTTTTTACAATATAATAATATTTTTATAATTTATTAAAAAATAATGAAGTTATTTTGGATTTTATTATTACCTTATATCTAAATTATTATTATATTATTTTATAAAATTTAGGTATTATAATATATTAAATTTTCTTTTATATTAAAATTTAATTATTTTTATTAAAAAATAAGTTTTAATAAAAATATAAAATAAAATTAAAATTATAATAATATAATGTAATTAAATAGGTGGTGGGTAGGTTTTCTTTTAGAATATGGTTTTTATTTGGAATAAATATTAAAAGATGGATTGGATATCTATAATATATTTTAGGTAGATTGGAGTAGTAATAAATAATAATAATAATAATAATAATGTTGGATAAATAAGCTACCATTATATATAATAATAAAAGTGAAGGTATTTAAATATATTTAATTAAAAGTAGTTGTAAAAAGATAAGTATGTATTTTGATTGTAGTTAAAATATGTGGGTTATATACAGGATTAAAGTGGGTCTTATACTATTACTAAAGTCACATGATTAATATTCTTATATTGGCAACTTTTTCTTTTCTTACAATGTTATGTAACATTACTTCGTATGAGCGCCAATTAGGTCATAATTTTAGAATATTTTAAAATGCATTAAGATTAGCTCTTTTTATGAACTTCTTTTTATTTTTATTTAAATTAAATTGAATTGATAATCTTTTATATTTATATTTTAAATGTAAAAATAATTAAAAAATAATTTACTTATTTTTATAAATTTTATTTAAAAGTATAATAATTAATTTCTCCAGCAAGGGGACCAAAACACTGAAGGAAGGTTAGTAACAGAATGAAACCGGAGAAATAATAAAATATCTATAAATATGTAAGTTTTTTTTTATTTAATGTAATATATATATAAAAATAAAGTAGGTTTTTTGAAATAATATTGGACTATAAACAAAATAAGTATAATAATATTATATTATAATATTGTAAAATATAAATAAAGTATATAAAAAAGATTGAAATTAATTAAAAAGGGTTATGGGTTGGTAGTACCATTTTGAACCATTTTGGAAAACAAATATAATATTATAATATTAAAAAGAAAATTATAAAAATAAAAATGGATAATGGTTTTTTATAAAAATATAAAATTATTTATATATATTTATACCTTATATAAATCACATATATCCCAGCCTTCCCCTAAAATAACCTCTTTATAATATAATAATGTTTTTATTATTTATTAAAAAAAATAATAAAATCATCTTGGACTTTATTATTACCCCATATTTAAACTATTATTATACCATTTTATAAAACTTAGATATTATAATACATAAAATATTTTTCTATATTAAAATTTAATTATTTTTATTAAAAAATAAATTTTAATAAAAATATAAAATAAAATCAAAATTATAATAATATAATTTATTCGGATAGACAATAGGTAGGTTTTCTCTAGAACACAATTCTTACCCAGAATAAATATTAAAAGATGGATTGGATACCTATAATATATTCTAGGTAAATTGGGGTAGTAATAAATAAATAAATAATAATTAATTATTTTGAAATATATAATGATTTTATAATTTTATTTAATAAAACTTTTTTTAAAAGTTATTTAGGATGAAGTCCGATATATTATATTAAAACTTTCCAATAAATTATTATATGAAATTAATAAAAGATTAATAAAAAATTGATAAATAATTGATAAATAATTAATAAATAATTGATAAAAAATTAATAAGAAATTGATAATAATTGATAAGAATTGATAAGAATTGATAAGAATTAATAAGGAATAAAAAATATATTAAAAAATTTAAAGTTTAAAAAAATATTTATAATTAGGTATATCCTTTTCATTAATAAGAATTTAAATTAATCAAATAGGAAATAACTTATTTATATTAAATTTAAATTCTAATAGCTCTTGTAAGATATGCCCTAACCCTACACTTTTATCGTACAAAATTCTTTGGTTTTAAAAATTAACAATTCTATCCTTGAGAACTTGAGCTGATCAGATAGGAAAACAACTTTCGAGGGCCTATACATTAAATATAAGCTCTAATTGAACAGGAGCTCTAATTGAACAGGAGTTCTAATTGAACAGGAGCTCTAATTGAACAGGAGCTCTAATTGAACAGGAGTTCCTGCAGGATATGCCCTGCAGTTTTATCGTACAAAACTGACAATTCTATTCTTGAGAGCTTGAGCTGATCAGATAGGAAAACAACTTCTGGAAGTTTATTTATGTTAAGCATGAACTTTAATAGCTCTTGTAGGATATGCTTTGTATTTCATCGTATAAATCTCTATCGAAAATTGATAATTCTATGCTTGAGAACTTGAACTGATCAGACAGGAAAACAACTTCTAAAAGCCTCTAATATCTCCTGCAGGATATGCCCTAACCCTACATTTTTTTTAAAAATCAACAATTCTATACTTGAGAGCTTGAGCTGATCAGATAAGAAAATAACTTCTGGAGGTTTATTTATGTTGAATAGGAGTTTTAATTAAATAAGAACTCTAATAGTTTTTGTAGGATATGCCCTACAATTTATTATACAAAATTTTATAGAAAATTAATGATTTTATATTTGAGAATTTAAATTAATTAAATAGCAAATAACTTCTGGAGGTTTATTTATATTAAATAGAAATTCTAATAATTTTTATAAGATATACCCTACATTTTATTATACAAATCTTTAAGGAAAAATTAATATTTAAATACATTTTAATTTGAATTAATTAAATAAGAAAATAATCTTTAAAGAAGTTCTAATAGTTTTTGCAAGATATACCTTAACTTTATACTTTTACTGTATAAAACTTTATAATTTTAAAAATTAATGATTTTATCTTTAAGAACTTAAATTAATTAGATAATAAAACAACTTTTAAAGGCTTATATATTAAATATAAGTTCTAATTGAATAAAAGTTCTAATTGAACAGTAGTTCCTGCAGTTTTATTGTACGAATTTCTATGGAAAAACTGATGATTCTATGTTTGAGAATTTGAGCTGATCAAACAAAAATCAACACTTAAGGGCCTATATGCCTTAAGTTTTCTTAAGGTTTTGTGTCGGAAGATTATTGACATGGGTAGAGAAAAAAATGACCTTACTAAGCATGTCAACCCTTTAAATTGACCTTATAATTTTTAAATCTTAAATAACCTTATATATTTAATTTTTTCAAATTTTATTAATTTTCCTTATTTAATTAGGATATCAAAACATTTTTTTAAATTAAAGAATCTTGGATTTTGAGGGTTTTATAAATTATTTACGTTTTATTAGCCAAATATATGAGCTTTTTTCTGATTGGCCAGCTATACCAGCCCTTTTTTAATTGGCCAGCCTCGCACCTAGCCACGTCTTAGCTGATCAGCCACATCCTAGCCTCATAAGCCTTGTGTGGATCCTGCTGGAAGCACGGACCACCTGGCCCGGCAGAATTATACATTGCCTAAGGCTAGACTTAATATAAATATCCACATCACGAACCTAATATAAATTTTTAAAAAATATATAATTAATTTATTATTAATATAAATTTATTTAAATCTTAATTATTATATAATAATTAATACCCCAAATCTTAAATGAAATTATTTAAATATATAAATAATTATTTGTATTAATAAATTATTAAAACAAATAATTTAATTAATTATTTTTAAATATTTACATATTAAAAATAATTAAAAAATACATATTCTTTTTTATTAAAAATTCTTATTACCTTATTATATTATTACAATTAAATATAATATTTAAAAATAAAAGTAAAGAATCTTCTGGGATTATTATTAATTTATTTATTAGCCTTATTAATAATTATAATTTAAAAATTACAATATTAATTATAAATAAATATTTAGATGTTATGATTAATGTAATATAAAATATAATTAATAATTATATATAAAATAATAATTTCTAAATCTTTTAAAATTGTATAAAAATATAATTTATCTAATTAATATATAGGTTCAACTAATTTAATAAGGGTAAAAATATGGTTAATAAAGGTGAAATCAATATATCAACTACTATAACTAACATATTAAACCTAATATATTAGGTTATTTAGAATTAATTTATAGATAATTAAATTAATTTTAATCAGATAAATTTCTTAATTACCAATATAACCTAATAAAAGTAAAAAATAAAAGGGATATAACCTAATATTATTTTAATAACAAAAGCTAACTACTTTTTTTATTATAAGGCAAAGAATAAGATTATATTTTTATTACATTTTAAATTAATATAAGCTAACAATATAATATTTAACAAATTACATAATATGTAAGATTAATTAAAAATAATTTTAGTACCTTATAAATTATGGGCAATTAAAATGTTAATTAAATTAATTAGAAATTTTTAGTAAATTATTAAATAAGTGTAATAAGCCTTACTTAATTAATTAACTTTTGTAAAAACAATTATATAAATCTTTAATATTTATTATATATTATTTAACCTAATTATTACATTCTTAACCTTCTTATCTTATTAAAATAAGATTATAATCAATTTTATAAAATATGTATATAATAATTTTTATAAATTCTTTATTTTAAATCGCAATATATTTTAAATTTGTAAAATATTAATACATTTCTTATGTATATATATTTTTAATATTTGGTAGATATGTTAAGATTACATATTAGGATGGTTTACCTAAAAAATGGTAGAAGAAGTAGTTTATTGAGTTATTATAGTAATGTAAATAATTGTAGAAAATAAGATCTATGGTATGTTAATAATTATAATTAAATTGTAGGGTGTTATTGTATTATTTTATAAATTAAATATTTTAAATATTATTTAAAATAAACCTAGTAATATTAAAATAATGTTGTTGGATATATATAAATTTGTTTCAATTGTTGTATAAAAGGTTATTATTTTAGATTTTTAAAGTAATGATAGAGAGGTCTATGTAATTAAGGAAGATGGTTATGTAATTGGAGTTAAAAATAGATTTTATTATATATGTTATAAGAAAGGTTATTGGGTTAGAAATTGTAAGTAGAAGTTTTATAATAATAATAATAGAAGTAAAAAAATTATTTTAAAAGGTATGTTATATAAAGATGATAAGAAGTATATATATTTTATTAAATAAATTAAAGGTGTATTAAATTAGAAGTGTAAGAATAATAAAAAAATATATATTATAATAGATGATGATGGTAATAAAGATGATAATTAAGTATAAGTTAATTTATTTAATAAGGAATTTTTTGAGGTATAATTATTAGAATTATTTAATTATTTTGAGGTTGAAGATGAATAGGGGTGTTGTGTTTATTGGGTGGTAGTAAATGTTGGTAAGAAATTATAATTAAAATAAGATAAATTTATATAAGAAGGTTATAATAAAAATTATAATATTTTTAAAATATATATATATAATGGCTATAATTTCTTAATCTTTTTTAATTATAGATATTTTTTTTATTATATTTTAAAATTTTTTATAGTTAAGATATAAGTTTATAAGTTATTTAATTTATTTATTATAATTAGAATTGGTAATGGAGGATTGTGTATCTTATATAATATTATTGTATATAGTAAATTTAAGATTGGAGATGGTTATAGTACCATTTTTATTGTTTTAATAGGTGTTGTATTTGATGGTATATTCTTTGGTAATCTTATTATTGGTAAAGGAATTTTTTATAAATGGGATATTTTTTATAATGGATTGTGTTGGGATTAGTTTTTGAAATTTACAGGATATAAGGGTAGGTTAATTATTAAATTTATATAAAATCTTTTAATTTATGTTGTAATAGAGATTGTATATAAGATAGGTAATATATTTAAATATGTTAAATGGTATAAGAATATATTAGTAAATAATTCTAAAATTTAAATATACCTGTAAAAATATGAAGTTAAATTTGTAATATTATTTAATTTATTAAAATATTATATAAATGTTTGAATTAAGATAGAGTATGAGATTGATATAGGTAATAATCTATTAGTTAAGTTATTTTTATAATAATATAGTTCTTAATAGGAGCAAGTTTTATAGGAATTTATTAAGAAATATAAGGGTAAAATTATACGTTAAAATAAAAGTCTATAAACATTTCTATTTCTTTTAATATTTAAAAAGGCCTTAGGCTAGATGGTAATATTAAAGAAAGATAATTTAAATATAATTTAACATTTTTATTATAATTATTATAAGATAAATAAATGGATTAAAAAAAATATTTATTTATTGCCTAATCTTTAAAATTAAATATAAAGAGTAGTAGATTATAAATAAATAATATTTATTAATTTGAAAGATGGTTTTTAATAATTATGCATTTATGTAAAGGATTATGAGAAAATTGTGTTTATAATATTATTCGGAATATTTAAATAAATAATTATGTTGTTTAGATTAACTAATATATTAATAATGTTTTAAATATTTATTAATAAAATCTTAAATGAATTTTATAAATAATTGGTAGGTATTTTTAATAATATTTATATATGGGTTAATATTAAGAAATAATTATATAAATAAGTAATATTTATATTTTAATAATTAATAAACTATAATATATTCATCAATAGTAAAAAAAATTTCTTATTTGTATAAGAAGATATATTCCTAAACTTTGTTATTTTGGAACAAGATATTAAAGTTAATTTAATTAAAGTTATAGTTATTTGGGAATGTTTTATACCTTAAATTATAACGGAGATATAAGTATTTATTAATGTTATAAATTATTTTAAGAATTTTATCAGTAAGTATTTACGCCTTGCTGTATTATTGACAATTCTAATAGGAGGCTAGTAGAAGAATGTATTAATTAAGTTAATAAAGGAAGTTAAGTAAGTATGATATAAGATATATAAATATATTATTATTATATTTATAATATAATAATTTAATTAAAAATTATTTATTATATTAAAATTAAATATTAATAAAGGATATATAAAAATAATATTATTATAATCTTATTTATATAATAATTAATAAATCTTATATTTAATAGCCTATTTTTTTAAGATTTTAATAATAATATAATAATATTATTTAATATAAGAGTAAAAATTATTCAAAATTATACTTTTATTATAGTATTGGTATTATTAAATTAAAAGAAATAATATTATTATAATTATAAATTATAAATTATTGAAAATGATTAGTAATAAAGTTGAATAACTAATTTGAATCTTATGTTTTCTTAATTTTATTAAATATTATGGCATATGTATCATTTATAGATTAAGAAAAATTAATATTTTGGTTAATTATTTATCTAAATTGTCAGAGATAGTGTACGTTAAATTTCATTTGGTAGTTGATAAGAAGTAATAGTATATTGTAAAGTATTTATATAAATTAAATTAATTTAATTTATAAATAATATATAAATATTTAAAATTAAATATAAAATAACCCCTATATTTTAAAGAAGAATGGATTTATAATTATTTTATGGCATATAAAGGTAGATTATATAAGGTTTTAATGTATAAATAAATATCTAATAACTTGCCACATATAGTAAGATTAGTTTATAAAGTAATAACTTTTTAAAAGGTGTTAAATTATAATAAGTTATTGGTTTGTATGCATTTATTACACATAAATTATGAATATCTTATTATAGAAATATTTTAGTAAGAAGTATTAAAGGAGTATTAGTACCCAAATTTAATATTAATTACATAAAAAGTAATAATAGAATATTTTAATTATTAGTTAATAAAGAAACCAAATCTTATACTACCTAATTTATAATCTATCCAACCATTTACACTTCTAATTAAATAGGTAATTAATTATATATTAATATATATTATTACAATATTAATGGTTATTAAATATATTATAAGATGGATTATAGTTGTAATTATATTAAATATATTATTTATTAATTATATATTATTATTAAAATTAATTAATAATATTTTTGGTTATTTATAAGAGTGGATTAGTAATAATATAGGTAATTTTATAAATTATAATATTAAATAATAAATTAAAAATTGCAGATTTATAATTAAAATAATTATTTTATTATGTTTTAGAGTTAATGGGAAGGTAGAAAAAATAAATGGGGATATTAAATAAATTATGTTTTAAAAGTATTATATAAATTTATTTATAATTTTTTTAATTAAATTATTTAGATATATATTAATAATTTATAATTATATTTTAAAATAAGGAAGATATAGTAGTTATTTCTTCTTATTTAATATATAACTACTATAATTCTAATAATCCTTTAATTTTATTAAATATAATTATGAAATTAATAAGGAGGAAGAAAAGGTGTTTATAATTAAATTAATTATAAAATATAAGGTTTTATTAGTTTATAATTAATTTAATAATATTAGATTATTTAAAAATTAAATATATATTTATTTATAAAAAAAAAAAGGTTTAATATAAATTTATATATTTAAAGATTAGATATTATAAATATATTAATAAATATTTAAATATAAATTTTATTATAATGGTCTTTAAGTTGTAACAAATTATTATTTAGGTAATATATATAAAATTTAAAATTTTAGAAATATAGAATTATAAAATAAATATAATGGTATAAATTTATTTTCAATTTATATTAATAATAAATATTTGATATAAAGTATATAATATGTTAATAAATATATATTAGAATAAAAGAAAGTTAGGTTTATATATTTAGTAATATAAATAAAATATTGGTATATAAATTAATTAAAAAAGTTATATATGATATTTGAGGATAAGTATTTCAGGATGAGGAGGATGGTGTGGATCTTGTTAAAAGTATGGACCACCTGGTCTAGCAGAATTATATATTATTTAGGGTTAGATTTAATATAAATATCCACGCCATAAACCTAGTATAAATTTTTAAAAAATATATAATTAATTCATTATTAGTACAGATTTATTTAGGTTTTAGTTATTATATGATAGTTGGTGCCCCAAGTTTCAGGTGAAACCACTTAAATGCACACTTGTACCCAGCCACCTCCTAACTGATTAGCCATATCCTAATTAATCAACCACCAGCCCTAACCTTATTAGCCTTTTTCTATTTAACCAGCCTCATTAGCCTTACGCTCAACCACATCCTAGCTAATTAGCCTTATGCTTAGCTATATTTTGAATTGGGATAACGTAATTACATAATTAAAGCTACCTTTAACTTCCATAGAACAACCCCTTTTAAAATAAGTTTTATAAGTTTTTTTGGATATATATAAGCCCTTAAAGGTTAACTCTTATCTAATCAAATAAGAAAACAATTTTTAAGAGGTTATTTATGTTGAATGGGAAATCTAATTAAATAAGGATTTTAATTAAACAAGAGTTTTAATAGCTCCTACAGGATATACCCTACACTTCCACTAACCCATAACAGACCAAAAATTGTATAAACTCAAGAATAAAGGGTAACTATATCCTAAGGAATGTAATAGAACAATCAAGTAAAAAAACTACTATATATAACTACTCAACAATGGTAACACGTACAATAAGATTATAGGCTAAAGGAATGTATATTCTTCATATAAAACTCTATAAAAACAATTCTTATAAATTATATAGAACTTAAACTAATCAGGCAAAAAAACAACTAGTAAAAACTTATTTATATCCAAAAGAACATATATAAACCTTAGAAGAGATGGCTAACAAAGTCCTTCAGAATAGCTCCTATTATGTACTCATATTATACTGGTTCAATATGCCCTGCACTTTTATCGCACAAAGCTTAATGGAAAAAATAATAATTCTATACTTAAAAACTTAATCTGATCAAATAGAAAAATAACTTCTAAGGGCTTATTTATATTAAACATAAGCTCTAATTAAACAAAAACCCTAATAACTCTTGTAGGATATACCCTACAATTTTATCGTACAAAACTCTATGAAAAAACTAATGATTCTATACTTGAGAATTTAACCTAATCAAACAAGAAAACAACTCCTAAAAGCTTATTTATATTCCAAAAAACCTATAGAAACCTTAGAAGGGTTAGCTCCATAAAGGTTAATAGGGTTTTACAAGGTAGTTTTAATTACGTAATCACACTACCCCAATTTATTACAATAGAGAATTTAATTTAATTAGATAAGAATTAATTTGTAAGGGCTTATATTGAATAAGAATTTTAATAACTTTTATAGGATATATATTGTATTTTAATTATCCTATAATAATTAAAAAATTAAATAAAATAAATAATATAAAGTAATTATATTTTGAGGAAGGTATTAAAATAATTAAATAGATGGTAATAGAGGTAATTGTTTAGAATGGTAGCTTGTGTTTAAAAGATAAAAAAGATAATATATTTAATAAGAGAGAGAAGTTATAAATTATTGTATGAGGTTATAAAAAAAGTTGAATAAATTGATTTTGAAGAATTTGATTTGATTAGATAAAAATCAACTTTTGAGGATTTATATATTGAATGGGAGTTTTAATAGTTCTTGTAGAATATGCTTTACATTTCAATTAATCTATAATAAGTTAGAGGTTGTATAAATTCGAGGATAAAAGGTAATTATATCTTAAAGAAAGTAATAGAATGATTGTATAAGAGAACTATTATATATAATTATTTATAAATGGTAGCACTTTATAGGAAGATATGTTTAAGAGAGGGTAAAAAAATATATATTATTGTACAAAAATTTTATAAAGGAGATTTATGAAGGATTATGATGAGTTTGAGCTGATTAGATAGTGAATAGGAACTTTAATAGTTTTTGCAGGATATGTTCTGCACTTCAATTAACCCATAATAAGCCAAAGGTTATATGAGTTTGAGGATGTAAGGTAATTATATCTTAAAAAAAATAATAAAATAATTAAATAGAAGAATTGTTATATATAATTGTTTGCCAAAAGTAGTGCTCTTTAAGAGGATATATTTAAAAAAAGGATTGAAATTGTATATTATTATGTAAAAGTTTTATAAAGAAATTGATTTATAGAATCTGAAAAGGTTAAACTAATCAGATAAGAAAGATAACTCTCGAGGGCATATTTATATTTAAAAGAGTTGTGAAAACCTTAGAAGGTTTGGCTTTATAGTGGTTAATAAAATCTTTATAGGATATTATTTACTATATTAAACTGGGGTAATGTAATTATATAATAAATCTTATTTTATAAAAACTTTATTAACCTTTATAGAGCCTACCTTTTTTAAGTTTTTACAAAATCATATAAATATAAATAAGTTTCTAGGAATTATTTTCTTATCTGATTAGATTAAGTTTGTAAAAATTATCATATTTTTTTTATAAATTTTATAATAATTTATAAATTTATTTTTTTATTAAATATATTATTTATTTAACCTTATATATGTTACTATTGGTAAGTAGTTACCTTTATTAAATTTCTTACTTAATCACCTTAATATTTTCTTCAAGATATAATTACCTTATATTTTTTGGTTTATACAACCTTTGGCTTATTATAGGTTAATTGAAGTACAAAGCATATCCTGTAAGAGCTATTAAAACTCTTGTTCAATATAAACACATTATATTGGTTTAATATTGAATCAAGGTAGTGTAATTAGGTAATAGGAGCTACCCTGAAAAACCTTATTAGCCCCCCTTTTAAGGTTTACATATGTTCTTTTGGATATAAATAAATCTTCAAAAGTTATTTTCTTACCTAATTAATTCAAATTTTATATAATTCTTTAAAAATTGCCTTTATAAAACTTTATATAAATAATATATATTTTTTAGGCTTATAACCTTATTATACGCGCTACCATTACCAAACAATCACTTATAGCAGCTATTCTACCTAATCATCTTATTATATTCTTTAAAATATAGTTACCTTATATCTTCAAGCTTATACAACCTCTGGTTTACTATGGGTTAGTTGAAGTATAGGGCATATCCTGCAGGAGCTATTAGAGCTCCTGTTCAATATATTAATTATTTATAAAAGATCTTATTAGAAAACTTAAGGATTGTGTCAGCCCTTGGGGTGACCTCCAATATTAAATATGAGCTCTAATTGAATAAGAGCTCCTACAGGACATGCCCTACAGTTTTATTGTATAAAGTTCTATTGAAAATTGATGATTCTATACTTAAGAATTTAAGCTAATTAAATAGGAAAATAACTTTTGAAGGCTTATTTATATTAAATATAAGTTTTAATTAAATAATAAATAAGAACTATAATAATTTTTGTAAGATATACCTTATATTTCAATTAATATATAATAAGTTAGAGGTTGTATAAGTTTAAGGATATAAAGTGATTATATCTTGAAGAAAATAAAACAATTAGGTAAAAGAATAGATATATATAATTATTTATTAATGATAATATATTTTAAGAGGATATTTTTAAAGGAAGAGATTAAAATTATATATTTTTATATAAAGATTTTATAAAGAAATTAAGTTATAAAATTTTATAAATTTTTATTAATTAAATAAAAAAGATAATTTTAAAGGCTTATTTATATTTAAAAGAGTTGTAGAGATCTGGAGGGTTTAATTTTAAGGAAATTAATAAGGTCTTTATAAGAAAGTATCTATAATCTAATTATTTTATATTAATTCAATATAAGTTTTAATAGCTCTTATAGGATATGCCCTACAGTTTTATCGTATAAATTTCTATCAAAAACTGACGATTCTATGTTTGAGAACTTGAGCTGATTAGATAGGAAAACAACTTCTAAGGGCTTATTTATATTAAACATAAGCTCTAATAGCTCTTGTAAGATATACCCTAACCCTATACTTTTATTATATAAAGCTCTATGGAAAATTGATGATTCTATATTTTAGGATTTGATTTGATTAAATAAGAAAATAATTCTTAAAGGTTTATTTATATATTAAAAAGCGTTAGATTGGTGGACTTTATCTTAGCCCTGTCACCCCAATTTATTGTTATGGAAAAACTAACAATTCTATATTTAAAAATTTAATTTGATTAAATAAGAAAATAATTTTTGGAGGTTTATTTATGCTAAACATAAAATCTAATTAAATAAGAGCTCTAATAGTTCTTGTAGGCTAATAAGGTCTTTTAGCTTCAATTATATAATTACATTATAGCCTTTTGTAACCCCCCCCCTTAAAAAAAAACACCTTATGTAATTGGGGTGACTCAATTATAAAAATAATTAAAAAAGAAATTTAATTAAAAACATAAGAATAATTTTATTTGTTTATTTAAATTGATTAATAGATATAATTAATATTATTTATATTGTAAGATAATTGGTATTAAGAATATTTTGAGGGTTTTATAAAAGATTGAGGAATTATTGGAGTTTGTTGAGGTGCTTATGGAGCTTGTTAAGGTACTTATGGAGTTATTTATTGTTTTTTTAAGTATTAAATTTTTGTTTTTTTTTTTAGGTATTGAGCTGTTGTTATTTTTTTAGGTATTCAGTTGTTATTTCTTTAAATAATGGTAATAAGTAAAATTTTTTGGTGGGGATAAGGTTGAAGAATTTTTAGGTGGAGCTTAAAGTTTGTTTTGCTAGTGGAGTAAAATTGCAACGTGATTTTAATATTTATTGTTCTTTTTTAACAATTTTTATAATATTATAAATATAAGTATATATTGTAAATATAAGTGTACATTGTAAATATAGGTATTGTAAATATAAAACGTATGATAGATACATAATTTAATTAATATAGATTTTTCCAAGATTATTTCATTAATGAAAGAAATTTTAATATTATTTATTTGTATATAATAAATATAGATCTTAGATTGTAGATTTAGTGTTGAAATTGTTTCTACCTTCCAAAAATCTTAAATTAGTATAAGATATTCTAAAACCATATATTAGAATATAAAATTCTAAACTTAAAACCATATATTGGAACATAAAATCTTAAAATTGTTTATTTCTTTTCATTAAGATTCAAATTTAATACAAAATATAAGTATTTCCAAAACCATATATGTGGGAATGTTGGTCATGTGACCATGGTGGTACAGACCCACTTTAATCTTGTATTTAGCTCTACGTATTTTGATCTCTGACCAAAATATGTTTTTTTTTAGATATATTATTTTTTATTGAATTTATGAATATCTTTATTTTTATTATTGTATATAATAGTACTTTATTTATCCAATATTGATTAATAATTGATGATAAATTGATTATAAATTAGTTAAGTACCTAAAAGGGAAAAAACAATTTTAACACTAAATCCTAACAAGAAAAGGTAAATAACCTCAAAATTTCATATTCTAATATATGGTTTTAAACCCGGAATTTTATACTATTATACATGATTTTAGGAGTAATTTGTATTAACTTAAAATTTTTAAAAAATAAAAACAACTTTAACATTAAATCTACAATCCAAAGTATATATTTATTATATATAAATAAATAATATTAAGGTTTCTTTTATTGGTAAAATAGTTTTAAGGAAATTTATATTAATTAAATTATTATATATTTATTATATATTTATGTTTATAATATGTATTTATATTTATCATAATATTATAACATATTAAGAGAAGGTAATAATACCAAAAATCACATTACATATCTACTTTACTAACAAATTTTAAATTTTATCTAAATTTTTTTTTTAATTTTATTTAAAAAGTTTTATATATTATAATTATAATTGCTATTATCTGAAAATTTAATATTTAAGGAAAGAATAATTTAATATCTTATAAAATAATTTTATAAAAATAAAATTAATATAATTTCTCTTTATAATAACATATTTACCTATTTCTTTTTTACTATTTTTTTATTATAATAATTAATATTTTTATTATTTTAATTATAATATTATACTTTACCTATTTTTTCTAAATTCATTACAATTAGCAATTAATATAATTGAATTAATAGAAGAATTTTAATTAAAATATATTAATAATAAATAATTAGGCATTAATTTTAATATTATTGATGTAATAATTATTTTAATAACCTAAATTAATATATATATGGTTAAAAGTATAATAAGTTACAATGAAAATATAATTAATAAAAATTTATAATATATTTTTAAAAATAATTTTTATAATTGGACTCTAACCTATTTTATTAAAATTTAATATCTATTATATATTAAAATTAAAGAATACCTTAAACTCCATAACATTTTTATTAAAATAATATAAAATAATTTATATGTATTTATAATTATTATTAATATAGATTCATTTTTTAAATTCTTTTAAAATAAAATGAATAATTTATTAAAAATTTATTTCTTTAAATTTAAATCTTTAATTAATCTAATATATTTATATTTATTAAAAATTATGGTAAAGGTTATTATAATTAAAATAAAATCAATAATAGTAACATTAGTACTATAATTTTTAATTGTAGTTATATAATTTTATTTGATGTAGTTTATAAACCCTCAAATAGTCCTTTAAGTACCCTAGCCAGTTCTAGTACCCCAACCAATTCCAGCACCCCAGCCTATTCCAACACCTTAGCCCGTTCTAGTACCTTAATAGGCTCCATAAGTTCCTCAAATACCATAATAACCAATATTTCTAATATAATAATAAGCAATCCCTTAAATATTTTAAACACCCCAATAAATTTAAATAATTCTTTAATATTAATTAATTTAAATATTCTTAATAAATAACCCTATATAATAGGATTAATATATAGGTAATATGAAGGTTTAACCAAAAATAATATAATGGTTTATTATAGGATCATTTATTTATAAATAAAAAAAATAATTGGTAATATGAAGATTTTAATTTTTTAATTTATTAATTAAATTATATCTTAATAATAATTTTAAATTTGAAAATAAAAAATATAAAATATTAAATGAATAAATTTAAATTTTCTTGTTTTATTATTATAAATTTGGAATTAAATTTAATTTATATATTAATATTTATAATATAATATTGAAAGGAATAGTTTTGAAATTCTTCTATAAATATCTTATATAATAAGGTTTTAATTTTAATATAATAATTAATAAAATATATAATTTTTTTTATATTAATAAAAATTTTTAAATGTATATGTTTGAATGGAAGAATATAATAATTAAAAATATTATATGGAATAATTTTGGAAAGATTTTATTTAAATGTTTTAAAATATTAATTATTTAAATATAATATATTTATAAAGGTTTATTAATTAATTATATTAAGGAAATCTATTTTAAAGAAGGTTTATATTATATTATATAAAAATATTTAACATTTTTACCTGTTTTTTTCAATAATCTGATATATTTAAGAATATTTGTGCTGATTTTTGAATGATGGTAAGTAATGTATATTAAAATTTTTTTGATGAGTATAAGATAAAAAGTAATTATTATTATATTGATTAAGTTTATTGGAATAATTAAAAATCTTATTAAATAAATTAAAGTAAAAATAAATATTTTAATAATTAAAAATATTTTAATAATAAGAATAGAAAGAAGAAGTGTTTTATTTATGATAAACCAAATTATTGATTTATTAAATATTTTATATATAAATAATATAATAAATATAATAAATGATATTAATATATATAAGAATAAAAAATGGGAAATATTAAAAAGAATTTTGTAATCTTTTTTATTAATTATAAAAGAATTAATATTAATTATAATAATAATGATGATAATAATGATAATAATAATTTTAATATATAATATATATAGTATATTAATAATAAATATAATGATAATGATTAGATTTAATTATTAATTATATAATATTTTATAAATTATAATGAAGTTAATAATCTTTAAATTATTAATATCCTTATAAATTAAATAATTTTTTATATGTTTATTATAATAGATATTTTTGGTAATAATTATAAATATTTTTTGGATGTAGTTTTAGGTTCTTTTTTTATATTTTATTTTGAAGATTGATATTCTTATATATTTTAAGGTATTTTATTTGATATTGGAATAGTTTAAATATTATTAGGAAATAAAATACAAATAAAAACATTATAATGTATATATTTTAACATTAAAATGGATATATTTATGGTAGGAACATATATTATATAATTTAGTAATTATTTAAAGCAGAAGAATCTTAATATTATTAATATATTTATCCTATTTAAAATTATTTAATTTCATATTATATTTTATAATATATTATTCTTATTATATTTTTATAATATAAATTATTTAAGAAACTTTCTAAACAATATTAAAAATATACTTATTTATAAAAATAAATATTACCTTATTATTCAAAAATAAAGATATTTATAATTTCTATTTAATAATAAAGAGTAGATGATTATATATTATTATTTAATTAAAGAAGAGTTACAATAGATATATAAATGTTTTGGTTATTTAGTTACAAATCAACTCTATTATATTTTTATAAAAGTTAAATATGATAAATTAAATTAAATAATTATTAAAAAAATTAATAAATATTATTACTAATATTAGATATATGATAACATATTAGAATAATTTAAATTCATTATAAAAAATAATATTAATTTCAATTATAATATTTATATTAATATAATATATATTAAAGGTAAATTAATCTTTTATATTATTAGTAAAACTATATTATTCCAAACAACAAAATTCTTTAAAAATATAATAACAAAACATATATAGGATATATTAAAGATAATATGAATTAATAACTATTTTAAATTACCTAATAATCTAATATTCAATATTAATATTAATTTTATAATTAATAAATTCATTTTAAATATAAAAATATTATTAATATTTATTAAAGAAATACCCATTAAAATATATAATTCAATTAAAAAGATTAAATAATATTATAGCCCATTATAATAAATATATAAAATGATATTAGAAGATTTTTAAGGTATTTAAATTAATATCTATTACATTCTACAAATAATTATAAAAGCTATTAATGATATAATAAGATTAAATAATTTAATACTAATGTTACTCATATTCAAAACATACCCGAAACTAACAAACAACTTACTACCTTTTCCTTTTATTATTATTTGAATTATAACTATTAAGAAGGTAATGAATAAAATTTGTAAATTTAAAGTTAAATAATAAATTAATGATATTTTAGGTATAAGAAATAAATCAAATATATTAGATACATTAAACTTACCTCTCCAATCTAAAATATATATCTACTATAAGAATAATAATTGAACCAACCTTTATAAATTAATTGTTTAAAATAATAAAATTTATATTATTAAAATAAATAAAAAATCAATTAATTTTAAAATCATAATTATAAAACTATATCTTTATAATAAATTTATTTATATTCCAAACCTTATAAATGAAGATTCCAATTATAAGTATAATAATGATAATAAATACATTCCCAAGGTTAAAATATTTGTGATAAGATAACCACAAGGATAACTTCTTAAAAGTAAGAACAAACCCCAACTAACAAACTCCTACAATACAACTTACCTATTTCCTAAAGAAATAGTTAATATAAAGCTATTACTATAATTACATTAAAAAAAAAAATCACTACCTTAAGCCAACTATTTGAGGCAATGGATATATAAGAGATTGAAAGACTTATTAAATAAAGAATATTTTTATTTAAGAAGTATAATAAGACAAAACACAGGAATATTTAATTATTTAAATTATAAATTATTTATAAAATTAAAAAAAAAAAACACCAACAAACTATACAAAAAATCACAACTCATTATTCAAAATTATAATAATAATAAAAAAAAAATATTTATACAATCACCCACAATTTAATACTCCAATTAATAAATTATTATTATACTTATTCCATCTCTACAATAATAAACCAAGGGAATGGTTATATGGTTCTATAATATTATATAAGTATATATCTAATTAAATATTAATTTAAATTGTATTATTATTATTATATTATTTAAAAAATTTAAAAATCATTTCTTTAAAAATATTGTAATAATTATTATAAAATTGTTTTATGGAATAGCTAAAATTGGTATGTATTAGTAGGTAATTTATTTCAAATATTACTACAAAAAGTTTTTTATGGTTATGTTAATTTATGATCTATATTTTTTAATTTCAAAATTATTTGATCAATTTAATTTAATTGAAATATAAATTAATAATATATTTGGAATATTAGATAAAATATTTAATAAATTGGAAAAAGATAAAATGAAGAAAGTTGGATTTAAGGTAAAATCTAAATCATATTTTAATAAAGATATTTTATTAATATTTAATAATTATATTATTTTAATTAATAATAATAATAATATTTATTTATATTAAAAAGAATAAAATAAGAAGATTATATTAATCTAGAATGGAAAGGATAACATTATTTAATAGTATATATAGTAACAAGTTTGTAGCACTTATATTACTTTTATTTATTAATTTAAGGCAATATTTAATATATATAAAATAATTTAATATAAAGAATTTAAAAAGGTTAAAATTGATAAGCTTAATAAATATCTTTAGTGGTAATTAAACAATTTATTACAAAAATTCCAATATATTAAACTAAATTTTATTATAATAAAAATCTTTATATTTGTTAATAGATTATTTGTAAATAATAAGGATTTTAGTTTTTAAATTGGTTATAAAATCTTTATTACCAACAAAATTATAATAAATAAATTATTTATTATAATCAATAATCTAATTCATTAAAATTTTATAAAATATAAATGAATTATTTAAAATATTTTAACAAACAAAATTTATATTATAATATATAATATAAATATGGCTATTATAATTAAAATAATAATAATATTTATATTTAATAAATTCTAATTTCTTGTAATATTTATAATTATATATATTAATTTATTTTTATTTTATAAATATTTTATTAAATTTAAAACAATAAAAGAAAAATAATTAATAATTAATATTATATTATTCCAATAATTTTATAAATGGTAAGAAATTAATAATATATAATAAATTTATAAACAAAATAATT